>OX940974.1:146000703-146048520 GCA_954871275.1 Leptopterna dolabrata
GTTGTTGGGTGGGGGGGGGGGGGGGGGGTATCACATATTCTTGCATTGATTGATGAAGTTAACATTTTTTCCCCAGCACCTACTTGAACATTTTTTCCTGGTACCAGCTTACTTCCCTAAAATTATAAAAGGAATGGGTGAGGAGGGAGGGGGAACTGCACAAAAGGCAATTCCTTGGAGCATAACAAATGTGCGCGCAAAATTCCAGCTTGATCCGTTATGTCTGGGAGGCTGTCAAAAAACGACAGCGACAAGAAGAAGAAGTAGAAAAACTTTTAAAATGGCGATTATCAAACTTCCATAACTCCGGCACCCGACGGTCCCTTGGGTTGAAATTTGGTACACGACCTCAGGGGTCCCTGAAGAATGGGTGTACGAAAAATCAACCCGGCACGCTCCCATGAGAACGAATTACGGAGGGTAAAAACCCCTACTTGTGTTGTCTGTAAACGGTGTCTTGGTCGCTGTAGGTAGTTATGGTTGCTCCCGCGTCCCTAGATGTATCCTATATACATATATTAGATATATGTATATAATTATATATATGTGACAGTCATAGAATCCTTGCATCTTGCTCAAGGAAGCCTAATCGCTGCCGATGTCCGGCTCCTGTAATATCATCCATTCTCGGTCGACGGATTCATTAATTTGACGCACGAGGATTGAATCAGCTGATCTCGCCAACTTCCAGACAGCCGCTATAATTTTATTTCCTGATACGATACCATCATCCTTTGTCTTGTCGTAGTGCACTCTGCATCTGCTTCAGCATCCGAGAACTTATACAAACCCTCACTGCCTCACAATAGGAGCTCGTTATTATTTTTTCTCCCAGCCTACAGTTCACGGTCGTGTAAATCGAATCTTTTGTATTCATTGTGAATGAAAAACAAAGGGTTTAAAAAAAAACTAGTTGGAGTTTTTTGAACATCGTTTTTGTATTCACCCGTATCTACATAAAAAACTATAGATTCAGATAACTCATCTACATATCTATTTAAAATCGTGTTCAAAATCAACTATTATGTATATTTTTCAACAATTATAAAATCAAAAACAATTGATTCATACCACATCTTGACCAGCAGTCATGTTGCATATCCATGTAAAGTAAAAGTAAAATAAACAGTCATTTCAGGCTGGGGCTTATAGTCCAACTGCCATGCCTCATTCATCTCTGCAAAAGGCTATTCTCCCCAGTCATTACTGACTGACGAATACCGGACGGTGAGTTCCGCGAGACCACTTCTCCTTTTAAGGAACAGTATCTGCCGAGGTCTACCCATAAACGAGCTACGAAGAATGGCTGAGGGAAATATCCAGTCACTAAAGGAATGTCCAGCCCAAAGGGGGATCTAACCAAGTTGTTGTGGGTGGTGCTTAGGTTCAATATTAAAATCTACCTAGCTATTAATATTAAGCATGCATGGGTGTGGCAGAGAGCTATTACACAACCTTTGGTCAAACGGCTACTGAAAAGTTCACTGCTGAAAACAACGCGGCGGAGGCTGCTAAGAGGACAGGTATCAATGTGACGTCATGATCGTAGCGGCAAGGCCAGCACGGGAAGGTAACAGCTGAAACTGGGACATCCGCCATTATGTCCCGGTCAGCTCTCTTGTTCATCATTGGTGGTTTCTATTAGGAAATGAACGAATTTCGCTCAAATCTTTTGGTTTTGTGAAGTGCAAACACGATGCCCATATGCGCAATGTACAATTGCTCAGCGAATGGCAACGGGAAAGAGATGTCCATATCTAGACATCGGATTAGAGTGAGAAATCACTTCACTTAACTTGATCTGGATGACCAGAGCTTCAGCCAGTAAAGCGGGAAGGGTACTTAATTTCAGTCTTGCAAACAGAGGCAGGCAAGGTGCAACAGGGGCTCTCGGACTTACAACTCTGCCTTCTGAAGTCTGAAAAGTGAGAGTGTTTGACCTGCGGTCGATCGTGAACCATTTGAGGGATCAAACGAAAACCTTGAGAAAAAATCGAGCAAAGCAGAGGAAGCTCATCCCCTTAGAACCCCGAACCTCGAAAACGATAAACGTCTAAGTTGGCTGAGTCAAAAAACCCCATACCCATAGTCAAAAAAAAAAAAAAATAACTACGCGAAAAAAGGAAGTGGGCTGATTGATGAGAGATCGGTTACCAGGGATTCCTGTGGAGACTATTTTCCAACTGAGGATTCTGTAGATAATGTAGATTCAGTAATTTCCTAGGTATTCTCGATTCTACTATTTGCCTAGGAGTTCTAACTCAAAAAACAAATGCGACCTAAGGATTTCTCCAATCTTACAAGCATCCATTCGAGTTCCTGCTAACCTTTCCAAAAGCCAAAAATTGATGTGGCGATACTCTCCTCACGGTGACCTTCTTTATAATCCTTGATGTCAACAAAACACGCGCTTCATGGGATTTTTAGTTGTGTCAGTGTGAATAAATCGCACCAGAGCACTGGATAACTCACTACCTACGTAAATCTTCTCTCGTCACATTTGAGATGCTCATGACATCGTTCTCCGGCTCGAGCAAAAAAATTAATAAACAATTTCGCTAAATAAGAATTTTTGCTTCATAGCACAGCAGTCGGTATCCGATAGCGTTTTAATATAATTAGGTAACTTTTTTATCCTGTGTTATCGATAAATAAAGCGACTAGGTACTGCAATATAATTTCAATCTAAAGAGACGAACGGAACTGTTGTACATCTCACACAAACGCATAATCGGACAAGTAAATCAGGCCCTGGTGAACACACCAACACAGTCATCAGTGTTTGTGAGGGCGGCAAACTGAACGAAGCCGGCACTTGACGCGCCCCGAACAAAAATGTTATGAATCTAGGAATACCTAGGAATAGGTAGATTAAAGCTGAATAATGTTGATTTCACATCGATTGTAGGCTAGAATTAAGTCTGGCACGTGGTACAAATTGGGTGACTCTCTTCATTATACCTTAGTTACCCCGCCTCAGTGTTGTGCCGAGCTAGCGTCGCCCACATGAGTCGATACCACCTATATTTGTCTCGGAGCACCGGGGGTGCCTTGATCTTTAAAAGCATGATTAAACCAGATGAATAGAATCAGTGTTATGCAAGTACCAAGAATTTAATATTTGCGCATGTGCAGTCTTATTCTAACTAAATTCATATCCTACCCACCCTTTGACTTCCGACCCTTTACAACAATGTGCGGTCCAAGAATGGTGTCAACCTGCACTTACCGTCCAAATGTCAGCTCTTTATGTCCTTTCTTTTATCTACCTATATTATTATTAAAGACAGATTCCGTCGCTTGTTCATTCGTTCTGCCCGATGAAGCACATCACGGCCAAAGGCCTGAACCGATTCGTTCAATTCTTTTTGCATCGGACTCAGGGTCGCTGCCTGGTGGTTATAGAAAATTGTAGAACCGTGTGCGCAATGCGCAGCTGTGCGCAGTTTTGCTCAACTTCTAGACGGCTAGACCGATTTTGATGGAAATTGTCGCGCCGTGCTCTAGAGGGACCTAAGGGGGGGGGGGGGGGGGTCTGCATCCATTCTTACCCGTGCGTTGCCCGGGACATGCAGAAAACTCCACCGCTTGAACGGCCTTGGCTCACGGCACTTTAAGAGTGGGCAATTAGGCCCAAAATCTGTACAGATTTATTAATAAACGTAGTCAGTCAGTCAGTCTGAACGGCTAAACCGCTGTGTTTAAGTAAATTAAACTGTTTATAGAAACCCACGAGACCAGTGATCTATACACCCACATGGATGAGCAAGTCCAGTGATCTATACACCCACTTGGATGAGCCAGCAAAGCGAGAGAACATGGCCAGTATAGTTAATAATCCTCACAAGGATTTGTGGTCACACTGACGGACAGACACGGATCCAGAGCGTTTCAGAAACCCCCATGAATAAAGATATAAAAAATACACAAAAAACTTGCAATATACAAACGTCAATGATAATATGCATATATCATCCCAGCCTCTCGTCGAAGCAAAATAAATATTTGAAGTTCGTAACCAAATAAGAAAACTAAAGGTGGATGCTGGAGAGAACGGGGACCGGTGGCCATTGAGGTCAAAGTTCACAAAACAACAGAACACAGAGAGGGAGGCTAAGGAATTAAATGACTCAAGTTTACTTTCAATTGGAGTGTTACAGAGGAGTTCTCCGGCGTGCTCCCAGAGAAATGTGAGGTCCGGAGGGAGTGCTTAGAACTACCGCCTCCACTCCCGGCTCCAATCCTACTAGGTTCACATTTCGAGCGCAAGGAAGTTTTCTCTCATTCTCCCCTTTCAGGCGCTCTGTGTGAATGTATCATCAAACTTATATCTCCGAAAGTTGGAGAGAGGGACTCGATCCCGCACCCAAGCCAATCAGTCCCATTGCATTTGATATCAACCTTATCTTATCATGAAATGCAGGGATACTGTAGAACTAATGTACTAATGCAGAAATTAGGAAAACAGGAATCTGAAGGAAAAAAAAATCCAAGTGGGAATCGAGCCCACGTCCTCTAGACCAGGGCTTTAACCTTGTCAGCCACTGAGGGCCTTGAGGGAGAATACTCTAGTATTCTGGATCACGCATGTGAAGGAAGCATAGTAAGCTAAAAGAAACTGTCAACTAGAATAATGGATGGTATAGTCTATTTTCCTTCAGACGAATTAGCAAAGCTATAAAGCCGATATTGACCAGTTACCCAGAGTTTTTCCTCGACACTGCGGGAAATAATGAAAGGTTCATGGAAAAAAGGAATATATCACCAAACAATTCAGCATTACACCGATTTACTGATACAAAACATTAATAAGTCAGCAGAAACTGATTCAATAATATGTTGTTTCGGATCCGGAAACGAATAACTTAAAAAGTACCGTCGCGTTGCTTACCGGCCGGCAAGTCAGGTAAATGTTTTTGAGCAGAACCGTGGGAGCTATTGCCCCATCCCTTCTGCTCAACTCTATACCCGTGTCTCCATAAAAACTATATTCGAACGAATCATGATGAGGTAGAATTGCGAACTGGTAATTTATCCCTATTTGTGATATAAATTTTAGGCTCTGGGTACTCCTTGCATAATCGTCTAGACTAGACCCTTGAAGGGGAAATATCAATCGCACAACGTTTCAGATGGGGGTTATACCGATGGATTACATCACCATTAGAATATTGGAATATAGATTAATCAACATTAAAATACTGACGTGTTATGATGAGTTCGTTATACATGCCCTTGAAGTTCACGAACCAGAAGAATCAATTACCTCGAATAAACCTCATATTTTCAAACAGAAACTGACACACCTATAATATGGACATTATGAAGGGGTGGAAGATAGCGTAGGATGTTGTGGGACCTATGTGAGGTTGGAAGTGAAGTCTCAAACTAACTCTGCTAATCGGGTTACTTTCGCAAGCTCAAGTGGCACAGAATTTCGGTATAGGCACGGTTACTAGACTGCTAGACTGTAGTCTAGTAACCGTGGGTACAGGTATCGGTAGGCGGGCGTTTTCGATGCAGGAATATTAGGCTGCCCGTCCACTGGACGCGAATTCGCGCGAAGAAGCGAAGAGGCGAAAGACGCGAATTCGCGCGAACAGTTCGCCTTTTATCAAACAGGAAGTTTATTATGAGACCCCGTCCACTGGACACGAATTCGCCCGAAGAGGCGAAAGACGCGAATTCGCGCGAACAGTTCGCCTTTTATCAAACAGGAAGTTTATTATGAGACCCCGTCCACTGGACACGAATTCGCCCGAAGAGGCGAAGACGCGAAGAGGCGAAAGACGCGAATTCGCGCGAACAGTTCGCCTTTTATCAAACACGATGTTTGTTTTGAGGCCCCGTCTACTATGAGCGCCATCTTCGCGCGAAGTCAGGCGAAGGCGAAGAAAATCAACCAGTTTGTTTCCAGACGCGCGAACACATGCGAACCCGCGATGAACTTGAACTTTGATCCAGACGGCCCTTTATTCTGCCGTCAAAAGGAAGAACAACGCCTTATCTCAAAAATGTCCGAAAATGGGGTTTTCACGTATCCTCCCTAATTTTGACATGCTCTTTCCATTGGTGAAGTCAAAAACTGTAATTTCAAATTGGAAAACGTCGAAATTTTCACCGAAAACCTGGAAAATTGTGGTGTTAAAAGGAAAAACGCCTCATCTCGTTCAATTCAAAGGTAAAACGACTCAAGTACGGCACCATAAACGCCTCAAATAATTTATTCTAATCCTAGATTCTGAGGAAAAACGCCTCATGTCGGTGAAAATCGAGATGAGGCGTTTTACCATGGAATCATTGGCTTAATTACTGGGTCGAGACATTTATCGTCAGATGAGCGAGGCGTTCTTCCTTTGATTGTTATATGTTATAGCAGCTGAGCCCACATGAGGTGTTCTTTGCGTGGTATTCCACTTAAGAATAAGACGGAAATAATCGAACAACTTTGTCGTCTCATGCCAGAAAGCAGGAAAAGTTTAAGGGAATCGCTTCCAGTTGACGAGTGTCAGGACGCGAATATTCAGACCCGCGCCAGACATATCAAATTTCACTTTCCCGGGAGAATCATGAGACTAGACGCACTTCCAAGAATAAGGCGGCAGCAACAAAATCTTACGTGAGAAAACCTACACGACAAGTTTTCCGCTGAGGATCGGTTTCCCACCGAAAAAACGATCCAGAACTTCCCTTTGTTCGAAACGGCGAAAAGGATGCGGACCACGAAAAACCTTGAAGCCATGCGCGGACCTAAACTTCGACACCCAAGCGTAAATCCCCAGATCTTTAATCGCTTCTGATTGGGCATAAGAAAACGCCTATCGGAGTCACATACCTAATGCGATTGGATAGATTGTTGTGTAGATAGTGGGACCCGAAATTTCGTCCTACGAAACCAAGTCTCCGCCCATCGAAGATTTCGTGAAAAGCTGCCGAAATCAAGAACGATTGTCTCTCCAGTGCTCCTGCTCAAGCTACATCTTTAACCAGGTTCGCGGCCCGAATCTGCAGAGGCGCACTGATTGACCGTACGTCTTCAGGACACCCTGACAAGCTGAGACGTCCACACGGAGAAGGAGTCCGTAGCAGGGAGGTACTGCAGCCTAGCCATCTTCAGTGCCAACTCCACACCCAGTAGCCTGAACTAGGCCACCAGGTTAGTTCGCAATTCTCTCAAAAATTCAACGTCAAATAATCCATCAGGGCATATCGCCGTTTGCCATCCTACGCCGTCGCGAATACGCGTCCCCGCGACAGTGCCGTTAGGATTGCGTCTGGAGGTATAGGTAGAACTGCTTAGTTTAGAGATAAGTAGCTCCTAAGCCCATATTTCACATTTCATATAGGAACCTCATATAACTTCAACTAATAAAATACTGCCTAAAATCATCTCACTATTTGTTTCGTAATTTCCCTCCTTTTTCTCTTCAAAGTTAATTGCGGACTCAAGTCCTTGGGTGCCCTCGCTAACAACGTGACACTCGTCACGAGGTGGACTAGGTCGTGTGTATTATCCTCGTGGTAAAACCCGACCTACATTAGTCATTGTCATTAGTCAGTGCTTGCGTGGTATGGGTGGTCCCTATGATTGCTAGGGACAGCAGCTCAAGGATTTACCCGCAAGTAGGTGGATTATAGGGTCCAAAAAACCCCGTGGTTCATCAATCTGACATCGAGTAAGCAAAATATTCAATACCTAGTTGAAGAAAATGATTTAAAAATGTTAACGAAATAAAATAACTTACATTTCTATTAATAAAATTATAGTGTACACAACATCATCAGTTGAGTAGTATTTAATAAATTTTGTTACAGTTTTTGGTTTATTATTCTGTGAATAATACACCTATGTATTCGCTGAGCAAATGAATTTTATAACACCCCCTCAAAATTGTTTCTTTTCCGTTTTAAGGTGCGTAGATTCTAAAAATGCAATGTCCGTACGCCGTATCACGTGTACCGGCTTCATTTTCGGTCTAAAAAATTCGTTCTTTCGCACACATGCTCCATTTGGGCCCTAGTTATGTCCCGAAACTTTGCAGCCCGATCGGAATATACCCAGGGGTGTTATGAGCGCAAAATGTGTATACAAATACGGACTTTTTGTGTTTTAGTAACGTGTTAGAAACATGAACTTTTGAGGTATTGTTTTTCATGTTTTTGCAAATTTTTCATGTTGGTGGAAAATTGAGGTTCTACCAAATGTTCAGCTCCCAAAATTGATTTTTATGAGTCAAAAACCTGGGAAATCGTCTGAAATCACCATAAATTTGTATAATTACACTAGAAAAAGTGTCAACACATGGATCAAGACGGTTAAATGGCACTACCAATGATCAAAGATAATTTGAAAAAAAAGGAGCGTATCTACCCAATTCATGTTTTGGGGGCTAAAATTGGTGGAAACCATCAGAAATAGCTATTTCAATCATTTCACATGAAAGAAACAATAAATGAATAGCCAACATTTCCGTAGGTATGTCCAGTAGGATAATAAACCCATGTGACAAGGAGTTTGCAGCGTTTTTTTCTTCTTCGTATCTTGTTTGTACAGTAATTTCGTTAAGTGATATCTATTTTAAGAAAATATAAATATATATTTGAAAGGAATAATAGAGACAAAATAATATTTGATAATTCCAATGATATTTATACATTTCACAGAAAGCTGGTTCCAAAACCGCAGGTTTTATTTTTCAAAAATCTAAACTAATATTTTGGGGTTAGTTGCAAATTTCAAAGGTAAGCGCCTTGTTTCAGATTTTCGGCCAAAAATGTAAAATATAAAATTGAAGAAAATGAAAATAGGGAAAATAGATATATTTTAAAAAGTCAATAAAAGCCAATATTTCTCCTTTCCTCTTCTTTATTACAAATCCTCTAATCGCATGAATACAAAGTATAACGATTTATTAGGTAGGTATAAATAATATGGCATTCAGTTTTGGTATTTAGAAGGTGTTCTTGACTAAATTTATCTCGTTATTTTTATGAATCTTTCAAAGGATAAACGCCTTGAGCCTCCATTGTAGAAACACCGCAAAGTCCTTGTCACATGGGTTTTTTATTCTATTGGACATACCTACAGAAATGTTGGCTGTTTATTTATTGTTTCTTTCATATAAAATAATTGAAATAGCCATCTCTGGTGGTTTCCACCAATTTTGGCCCCCAAAACGCGAATTAGGTAGGTACGCTCCTTTTTTTTTTTTTTTTCAAATTATCTTTGATCATTGATAGTACCATTTAATCGTCTTGATCCATCTGTTGACACTTTTTCTAGTGTTATTCTACAAATTGATGGTGATTTCAGACGATTTCCCAGGTTTTTGACTCATAAAAAATCAATTTCGGGAGCTGACCATGTGGTAGAACCTCAATTTTCCACTCTTTGGTCAAAATCGACTTCATATTCGGTCTTCTCGTCCCCAAAAACATGAAAAACGATACCTCAAAAGTTCATTTTACTAACATGTTACTAAAACACAAAAAGTACCTATTTTGGTTTATTGTTTTCAATAATGAACCATTGGAATCGAGCATGAAAAAAAAAATTCTTACCCCCCTCAAAATTTGATGGTTTACGTTTCAAGGTATGTAGAATCCAAAACTGCAATAAAAATATTTCTGTCTGTCCGCCGTACGCCGTACGCCGTACGGGCCACTTTTCTTAGTTACCATGAAAACAAATTGATGAAATTCGGGTTATAGGTTCCGTTCGGCGTCTAGTTGGTCCTCGAAGCTCGACGTTACTGTGAGTCATCTGTAAGGGGTTCAAAATAGGGGTTGAAATTTTCAAAACGCCTATACCATTTTTTTACGTAAATATTTTTACGGTTTTAAATAGTTCTTGAACTTGCGAGTTTTTTAAGACCATCCGGAGCATCGTACGTCCAACCGTTCGTTCACAGTAAGGCCCCGAAGTTTGCACCGACAGGCATTTTCGACTCAAGTGTGAATGAAATTGTATACAATTCAAACCAAATCTCGTAACCAGAGACGCGCCCACAATAGGAATTTGTGAATACGGCCAATCATTGGTAGGGATCACCTGATTATATTGGCGGAGTATGAAGTCGAGTTGGTTGTTCTGTGATATTATTTAATTTGAAAAATGATGGCTCTTTTGGAGTTTGTTGGTAGGTAGTGAAACTTGAACAAACGTTGAAGTATTATTGATGGGTAAATTATTACTACGGTAAATCATTACTCAACGGTAAATTGTTACACAACGGTTCATTATACCATCTACGTAGAAGGGGCTGGAGTTTGTTGGTAGGTACTTTTGCAACTTTTTTCACTCCTCATCAACAATTTCTTTTCAGAACTTCATTATGTGTGTTTCTTTTTGTTAGGTACTGTTTGTCATCGGCAGAATTATTTTACCAACATTTAACTCGTGATTTAGGTAGGTACCTAGTAACGAGTACGGGGTTAGGTACTAACCTACGGAGGGTCTGCGATCTACATAATATGCATAGAATAGTACATATTATATTATATAGACGGGTTATCTATACATAGAGCTGTGATCTGTAACAGAAGGGTATTCTATACAAAATAATAAACCGTTGTGCAGGGATTTGCAGCGTTTTATACACATTTTCACTCATAGCACGCCTGGGTATATTCCGATCGGGCTGAAAAGTTTCGGGACACAACTAGGGCCCAAATGGAGCATGTGTGCGAATGAGCGAATTTTTTAGACCGAAAATGAAGCCTGTACACGTGATACGGCGGACGGCGGACGGCGTACGGCGGACGGACATTGCATTTTTGGGATCTACGCACCTTGAAACGGAAAAGAAAAAATTTTGAGGGGGTGTTACAAAAATTTTTTGCTGAGCGAATACATAGGTGTATTATTCACAGAATATTAAACCAAAAATTGACAATCGCGATAATGGCATAGTTGGAGACGTTAGTACCGAAACAATTTGAAGTATGATAAGACGCGCGTCCAAAGACCGATAAGTTCGCGCGAAGAGGCGGTAAACAACCGGCGAACTCGGACTCCACTGGATGCGAATTCGCGTGAAGGGGCGAAGAGGCGAATTCGCAAGTTTTCGTCTCATTGCGCGAATTCGTGTCCAGTGGACGAGTCCTTAGTGGTCGAGTAATTCGAGATCTTAGTCGGTATTAATTCTTAGTTCGGTACCACTAGTAATTATTTATCATCGATTTGATTTTAGTTCGTTGATAGTACGTCCTTAGTTTCACGTATTTATTTTCTAGTGATATCCTTAGATAAAGTCTCTCGTATAATTATTTTTTTTTACCACTTTAGATAGGAATCCTAGTATAATAAAGTAGCTTAATGGCTAAATAGAAATATTTTGAGTTTGAATGTTGAAAAGACTAAATATATTACTTTCGCAATGAATTCTGTGGGTCTTCCTTCAGACAGGTCGATTGTTTTGCATAGTTGTAACTGCACTTTTCCTGAGGAATGTAATAATAGGATGATAATTGAGAAAAAAGCAGACGTTAGATACTTGGGAGTAATATTTGACCAGCATTTGAAATGGCGTGAGCAGGTTGCTAGGGTTGCTTTAATTTTACGTAAAAATATGTATTTATTCTCTCGTCTGAGATCATTGATCAGTTTAAAGTCATTGAAAGCCGTATACTTTGCCCTGGTTCACTCTGTCCTTGTCTCCCCATTTGGGGAAGTGCGTATCAGACAGCTTCATCTCCGGTTATCTCTGCAAAGAAAACTATTTATTACAAAAATAATCATGAATAAACGCATCACGGACCATTCTCTGGCGCTATACAAGAAATTGGAGATCCTGCCGTACCACCTAATGAAAGATTTTGCATTTGTAAAATGTTTGTTAAGGCAAGGAAAACTGTTATCTCCATCCCATTCCATTCCAACAAGATTCAAGAATAGTAATAATTTGGCTTATTCTCAGGTTTCTAGTACCCTACCTTATAATTTTTTCGATGTTGCTGCTGTACCTGAATTTAACAGTTTCCCAACAGAACTGAAAACTAGGC
The DNA here is from genome assembly GCA_954871275.1 of Leptopterna dolabrata. Classification (NCBI taxonomy): domain Eukaryota; kingdom Metazoa; phylum Arthropoda; class Insecta; order Hemiptera; family Miridae; genus Leptopterna; species Leptopterna dolabrata. The sequence goes on from OX940974.1 coordinate 146,012,707, forward strand.
TTTCTGATGACAATTTAAAAAATAAAAGATGTCTATATATTTAAAGAAGCACTTACTTAGTGTACTGCAAGGATAATGAGCTTATGACTGTTAACATTAAATTGCCGAGTGGTTGTATTTCTTTTTCCTTTTTACTTCAATAATATAATAGGCACTCATGTTGCAATGAGTGGGAGCCGCCTGAGCTACTCATCCCCTAACACGGGCATTTAGCCCATATTGGGGATTATGTTTCCAATGTTGCTATATGATAAGAGATTTCTCCTCTTTGATTTATGCAAGGTTGAACTATGCTGTTTTTTTTCTCTCGCTTTCCTTTTCTTTCCACTGTTGCATAAGTAGGCAGTTTAGTTCATTTCTTGTCAATTTTTTATTATGTGTACATACCTATGTCTTGTATATCTATTTTGGAAAAAAAAACAAAATAACAACCGATGTTGTTAATCTTTATCAATTAACGAGAGAAGTAATGCTTTGACCAGCAAATTTTCACTTTACCGTACATACCACCCATTTTACTTCTCTTTCAGCTCAACGGCCTGATGATGATGTCATTAAATAAACAGCCTCGTACCTAGTACTTTAGTGGAACCTCGTTCTCTCGGAGGTAGTGAAAATTGTGAGAAGCAGATGAAAGGCAAGTCACGTGGATGGGAATAAAGGGAAGTGAAAGGGTCTATCAAGGTCAAAACCTGCACTCATATGATAACAACACGTTTTTGAGATCGCTATCTAGTTATCTGAGGGATAGGCAGTTGATTGTCCGTCTGAAGAGGGGTCTGGGGTCCCCAGGGCTCTCATATTTAATTTTCCTGGTTCTTATTAATGGGGTGTGTGATCTGTTTGATGGGGTAAGGTTTCTCTTATTTGCGGATGATATAAAAATATTCACCCATGTCCGGGACACTTATGATTGCCAGCGGTAGCAGACGGGTTTGGACAGGCTGTGTGGGTGCTGTTCGGCCAATTGCATGTGTTTGAACCCCAAATGTTTGGCTCTTTGGCTCGTGGAGGCGAGCTATGGACTTTTCGTGCCATCTTGCTGATAGTGCCATCCCGAGAGTGGGTATGACCCGGGATCTTGGTGTCCTCCTGGACCCAAAGCTCACATTTTCCCCTCACGTTGATATGGTCACCAACAAGGCAATGAGGGCTTTGGGGTTCTTGAAACGTCATACACGGGACTTCATCAGTGTAACGGCTATTGTGCAGCTTTATAAAGCATTAGTTCTCCCGGTTCTCGAGTACGCTTCAGTGGTGTGGTCACCTCATTACATGACCCATGTGGCCCAACTTGAGAGAGTACAAAATACGTTTCTCAGGTATGTGGCGTTTAAACTTCATATAAGGTCAGACGAGGTGAATTACGAGGCCCTTCCTGGGGGCCTGCAACCTGAATTTGCTTGAGCGTCGTAGGAGGGGGGCCGATGTGTATTTTTTTGTCAAGCTCGTTAATGGTGGATTTGACTGTCCCTCCCTTCTCTCAATGGTAGTCTTTTCAGCACCGCAGCAAATCACTCGCTCATCATCCCTCTTCCACGTTCCCTTCAACCTGACCTGACAAACTATCTATACCACAGCCCACTTACCCACTCCCCCGCCTAGTTAACTCCCTTCTGAATCTAAATCCAGAGTTAGATTTTTTCAGCTGGTCTGTAAATCGAATCAAGGCATGCATGCAGTTTTATTCAATTGATTTAAATGTTACCTTCGATATGTATGTTGTGTAGGTATCAATTATTTTAAATATGTCCCTTCCTTTAGCTACTTATTCTCATCATTGGTTTAATTTAGTTTCTGTTTTTCTTTAATCAAGTCCTTTACATTATGTTAGCTTCTTCTCTTTTTTTACCTGGTAATTTGGGCATTGCCCGTGTCAGTCAATAAAACAAAATAAAATAACAATGTACAATACACTAAACGACCTAATAGCCCCCATACCCCATTTTAATAACCCCATTTTTCCTACGACGCTCTTCAGGCGAATAACAACTTATTCGTAGGCTCATGTAGTTCTCATTCATTTTCCCTTTAATTTGATTTTAGTTTCTTGATACCAACAGTGTTGGATGATTACACTTCTAAACTAACCCCTCAATTTAGTCCTCATTTACAACTTGAGGTATCTAATTATAATCCAGTTAGTCATTAACCCCTAATCAACCGACAAGACAGACCAGTAAACCCTCCACCAGCCTACCACTTCTATTTCCTCTCCATTTGCCTTTCATCTACCATTCATTCATTTCATATGCCCTTCATTTGCCTTTCTTCTCTTCTCTTTCCTGACGAACTGACGATGACCTGCGTGATGATGATGTCGTTACATACTAACTGTTCGTCTCCAGCACTCGACTTGCTTGTGATGACTCACTAATTCCCCCGGAATATATGAAATTCTTAATTATGTCAGGTAATAAGTACTTCCTAATACAAGTACGTGTTATGTGGTGTTGACAGACCTACTGAACAGTTCGTACGGTAACTTCTTTGTACAAATATACGACGTCAATGAAATCTGGCTACACTGCACACTCTCACCAAAATATCATAATTCAGGAAACAAAATGGATACCAATTATACAGTTGATTACGATGTTTCATTCTGGATAGGTACCGTCAGGGGGCATAACAACTAGGTAAATGGTGACGAAGGGCGGAAGCCAGCGTCAGACCAAATGGGTAAAATAAACAGCAAGTCAAGCGGGTACACCGATCATGTGCCATCCCTCGACACAACCGTTCCAAGTAGAATTAGGGGATAAAACATGTAACAAACCCTGAGTGTCAGAATATGTTATTTGTTTGTTGAAAATCCAGAATGATCTTTTACTGAATCATGAGCAATTGAAGCAAGTGAATCAAAACTTGAAAGTTCGCTCCCCCAGAGTCATATGGCAGGTCACCTTGGATCTGTGAGAACCACCAGAACGAATCGAGTTTTTCGATAAACTAACAATGAAATTCTTATGTGATTGTTGAAATGGGATACGGACTGGATTTCCTAACTAAATTTTTATCATCCATGCGCAACCTTTCGGGTGTTATCGCTGCTTTGCTGTCGAATGGTACAGTTTAACGGCTAACGCATTGCCAGGTGTTTTATCTACAAGGAACCTTTTCTGTGTTTTCTGTCCCGTAGTATAAAATGACCTCCGCAGGAAGCGATACGCGGCTCCGAGCCTTTCTGTTATTGGCGGGAGGGAGCAAAACAGAGTTACATGAAAATAACGGGGCCTTGCCCTGCCATGATTCATTTTATTTGGTCCATTAAAAGGTATATTGCTCCTAAATTACCACTAAATATAATTGCAATGAACGATACCGGCATAAAAAAAGTTTATGTTCGTTCAAGGGATATAACGGAAGCCCGAAATACAGGAAGACAGAGGAAGCAAATGATTTTATAACTGCTTGAGGTTATATTTTTCCTTCCAGGGCTTTGTCTCGTGATTGTCGGTTTCTTTTTATGTATACCTGCTGAGGTTGTTCCCCCCTCCCACCCGTTCTTTTTTCGCAGCGAAGAGTTTCCGGTTTTAATGTGCCTCGACTCTGAATCAGGGTCAAACTTGACTTCTTAAGGGTCAGAAACGCTGCAAATCCCTACACAACGGTTTATTATTTTGTATAAAACACCCTTCTGTTGTAGATCACAGCCCCTTCGCAGTTCAGTACCTAGAGGGTGAAGCAGCAGCTGAAATGGCAAAAATAAATACAAATGTAGTTCTGAAGAGAAACTACTGATGTGAAGTGAAGAATATTCGGTCCCGGAACCGGGATTCGAACCTCTGATTTTAAGTGTAAGAATCGGGCGCCTACACCACTCCGCCACTTGGCCGAGAGACATGTGATGTGCGCTCTCAAACCAACTTGATGTCTGCATGCAGGCTGCTCTTTAGAGCGAATTTTATAGCAAATTTTATGGCGATGTCGTAAAAGGCTCCAGATGGTCCAAAAAATTAAGAAAAATCAAATTCAGAAACATGCAGAAAAAATGCGAGAAAATCCACATCTCAAAATAAAATTTTCCGAGATACTCTGATTATTTCAATCCATATTTTTCACCCCTTCGAGTTGAGTGACAGTAACGACGAGCTTCGAGGACCAACTGGAGCCCAAATGGGACCCATATACCAAATTTCGTGAATTTTGGTTCGTGGGAACTAAGGAAAAAGCAGCGTACAGCGGACGGACGGATTTATTTTTAAATTCGATGTTCGTACTCCACGTCCTTGAAATGTAAACCATGAAATTTTGAGGGGGGGTGGGGGTAAATTTTTTTTCATGGTCGATTCCAAAGATTTGTTACTGAAAATAATGAACCAAAACGCGCTGTGAACACGATTTTTGACATGCTAGGAACTGGTTGTTGACTTTCACTACCTGATTCCATAGTTTTATTCTTTTGTAATGAGTAACACTGTGCCTTCAAATTAAAATCTATCGTTCTGCGTAGGTTTTGAACCTTGGAATGAAAAAAACTAAAATACCGTGGTAGGTGACAGGGGATGCCAACTACCGGCCAGACACGCGGGTCGATGCTCACTCGTCTGTCACGCGATCCGAGCGCCACGCGATTCTTCCCAACTTCCCAGGTTTGTGAATGGGGCTCCGCACACGGGTCCATTATCATGCGTGATGGAGGTTAGTGTCCAAAGTATACGTTGATATCTTCCTCGTATTTGGCCATTAGCTTTTGCAATTTGAGTGCTGTGCACATACTTCGAGGGTCCGTGTAACCTGTATGTAATAAGGAAACGTTTCTAAAATTAAAAGTAATACGTAACTAAAAAATATTAAGCAGTTGATAAATCGATAATAATGAAGTCCTTAACAAAAATATTTCTTTTTCCGGGCGAACAACATCAAATTTGTAGGGGAAGTGGAGAAATATCCCGAACTTAACAACTTGAAAAAATATTCAAGGAAACATTGCACCGAGAGGACACTGCATAATTTTCTAAAGCCGTCAGCACGTCAGGTAAGAATCTCCTTTAATGATAAGTTTATCGTCTTATAACAAAATGTGAAAAGTCATTTTACTTCAAATACGAAACGATAGTTTAAAACACATAAATAGCTATCAAAAGCTGCTGTAGGCACAGAAACTCAGATGGGTATCAAAGGGATAGGATAGAAAACAATTTCAGCGTCCCGATTTTTTTGCAGCTCATGTGCACCAGGCCTAATCGTCTTGATTCACGTGCTGACACTTTTCATAGTGTATTATACGAACTGATGGTGATTTCAGACGATTTCGCAGGTTTTTGACTCATAAAAAATCAATTTTTGGAGCTGAACATTTGGTAGAAACTCGATTTTCCACTCCTTGGTTAAAATTGACTTCATATTCGGTCTTCTCGTCCCCAAAAACATGGAAAACGATACCTCAAAAGCTCATTTTACTAACACGTTACTAAAACACAAAAAAGTACTTATTTTTATTCACATTTTCACTCATAACACCCCTGGGTATATTCCAATCGGGCTGAAAAGTTTCGGGACACAACTAGGGCCCAAATGGAGCATGTGTGCGAAAGAACAAATTTTTTAGACCGAAAATGAGGCCGGTACACGTGATACGGCGGACGGCGGACGGACATTGCATTTTTGGAATCTACGCACGTTGAAACGGAAAAGAAAAAACGCTGCAAAGTCCTTGTCACATGGGTTTATTATTCCATTGGACATACCTACCTACAGAGATGTTGGCTGTTTATTTATTGTTTCCTTCATATAAAATAATTGAAATAGCTATCTCTGGTGGTTTCCACCAATTTTGGCCCCCAAAACTCGAATAAACTACGCTCCTTTTTTTTTTAACTATCTTTGATCATTGGTAGTGGCATTTAATCGTCTTGATCCACCTGTTGACACTTTTTCCAGTGTTATTATACAAATTGATGGTGATTTCAAACGATTTCCCAGGTTTTTGACTCATAAAAAATGAATTTCGGGAGCTGAACATCTGGTAGAACCTCAATTTTCTATTCTTTGGTCAAAATCGACTTCATATTCGGTCTTCTCGTCCCCAAAAACATGAAAAACGATACCTTAAAAGCTCATGTTACCAACATGTTGCTAAAACGCAAAAAGTACCTATTTTAGCGAATTTTCAAAGAAAATGAAGCTATTGCAATGGCTTCGAAATTTAAATAATATAAATTTTTGGAAATTTTCTTCATAGAAATCCGTTTCAGACCATTCTAAAACGATTCCTGAAATTTAACACTTTTTTATATGTATATATATATATATTTATTTATATATGTGTCACTCCAGACGATAACTCTCGATAGAATTGAGATAAACAGCTCAAATTTGCACAAAAAATCTATCTTGGCAATCGAAAGGCTAAGTTCGAAGATGGGCGAAATTGGCCTACTCTAAGGAGGGTTTTGGCGCATTTAAAGTGCGCAAAAATTACCCAAAAATCCCCAAAATGTTATTTTCCAACAAGTGACCCCTCATTTTAAAGGTTTTTGCACGCTGAACACGATGGTGGAATCGGATTTTAGATATCTTGATCCGTTCTCAAATTAGAGCATTTAAAGTGCGCAAAAATTACCTAAAAATCCCCAAAATGTTATTTTCTAACAAGTGACCCCTCATTTTAAAGGTTTTTGCACGCTGAACACGATGGTGGAATCGGATTTTAGATATCTTGATCCGTTCTCAAATTAGAGCATTTAAAGTGCGCAAAAATTACCCAAAAATCCCCAAAATGTTATTTTCCAACAAGTGACCCCTCATTTTAAAGGTTTTTGCACGCTGAACACGATGGTGGAATCGGATTTTAGATATCTTGATCCGTTCTCAAATTAGAGCATTTAAAGTGCGCAAAAATTACCCAAAAATCCCCAAAATGTTATTTTCTAACAAGTGACCCCTCATTTTAAAGGTTTTTGCACGCTGAACACGATAGTGAAATCGGATTTTAGATATCTAAATCCGTTCTTAAATTAGAGCATTTAAAGTGCGCAAAAATTACCCAAAACTAGGATAATCTTTAAACTCTTACCCCCACCCCCTTAAAGTGGTCAGATTGAAAAATGTGAGAAGTATTAATTGAAGACGAGAGTTCGAAGCAAAAAAGGGGGAGGCAAACGATTAGTACAACTCCTTGAATTTACCCACAGCGATCAAATAAATAAGCACTTAGTACAATTACGTAATAAACAAACGGTAGAATCAGGATGGACAAAACGTACAAATTAAAATAAATACGAAGAGAATATACATAGAAAACCAAATTTTAGACCGAAGTTTTCCTTTATTCAAAACCATAGCCATTAATTCGAATATTTCTTTGAAAATTCGCTCATTAAGTCATGCTGCATGACTGATTTTTTTTGTACACATTTTCACTCATAACACCCCTGGGTATATTCCGATCGGGCTGAAAAGTTTCGGGACACAACTAGGGCCCAAATGGAGCATGTGTGCGAAAGAACGAATTTTTAGACCGAAAATGAAGCCTGTCCACGTGATACGGCGGACGGCGGACGGCGGACGGCGGACGGCGGACGGCGGACGGCGTACGGCGGACGGCGGACGGCGTACGGCGGACGGCGTACGGCGGACGGACATTGCATTTTTGGAATCTACGTACCTTGAAACGGAAAAGAAAAAATTTTGAGGGGGTGTTATAAAAATTTTTTGCTGAGCGATTACATAGGTGTATTATTCACAGAATAATAAACCAAAATTTTGAGGGAGTGTTATAAAAGTTATTTGCTGAGCGAATACATAAGTGTATTATTTACAGAATAATATACCAAAATATGGGTGCATCCGCATGCTCCGCACTTTCCTTCTCATCCAATAATATAAAATGATGTCCTCCTCATTACTAGAACGAATTTTTGGAGAGAAAAAACATTTTCCTGTTGAAATGCGCGAACAGACTGAGAGAAAAATCGACCCGTCTGCGGAGGCCCATTGGTTGCTTCGGGTCCATAGCTACTCGTTCCCGAGTTCCAGCTGCATAATTGGCTGATTACGTAAAGACGAAGGCAATAGAATAAGAAAATTACATTTCTGATGAATATTGGCAAGGTGAGTTTTTCCTCACATCCATTTTTAATAATAGTTCATAATATTCTATATTTTAAATGTCGTGACTTATAATTATTATGAAAACTCGGCTCCGCCATTGACCCCTGATGATGCCTATTTACTTACTTCGGAGGAAACTAAGAAACATGGTCCATGCTCTAGAATGGGGAACACCACGGAGGTGGAGGAACGGGAGCGAAGGGGGAATCCGCGGAAGCTATATAAGTGGGGGAAGAGAAGGCGAGCGTGGGAGTTACTTCCGTTACGCTTTTTTGTGGCGTGACTTTTTCTTGTCATCGCAACAGCATCACGCTAAAATACACTTAGGTATGATAACAGTAACTCAAAATGAGCAGGGAACGAATTGACAGCGCAGAAAAAGGATTTTAAGGGAACGAATAAGCAACGTCGAGTTCAGAGGACGGGAGTGAATTTTGACTGTTCTCGGGAACGAAATGAGGAAACCTGTTCCGGGACAACGTTTTTTTACCATGAGTAGGAATGTGCGGAGGGTTTAATAGGCTTCGTTGACACTTTGTAGAGCAAAAATGCAAAAGAAATAATGTATGAAATGAGTTTCAGCTGTGTGAAGCAGTCTCAACCACACGGACGGCACCCGTATCCAGGAAAATAATTTAGTTTTTCTCGCTAAATACGGCAGACACCAGAAGGCCTCCATTCAATCGAAGAGGCATTGAGCTATTTACTACCGACATTTCAAACCTGAATTCATCGTGAATGATATTTTTTTTCTCTTTTTTTAATTTTTATTTCTGGTAACCCGATTTGCCGGGTGTTACAATTTTTCAGTTGGTTGCTAAATCTGGAGCGTCATCTGTTATTTGTTTATTCCCCAACTCTTCAGGCTTCACTGGATCTTTGAATGGATCATTGGTGAAGAGCTAAGCTGCCTGGATATGGAAAGTATATTATGCAGGTAGGTATTACACTGCTTGTATTGGTACCTGGCCGAGGTTTGAACTAAGGTCGCCGGGAACATTTATCTCTCACAAGATAAGGAACCCAGCGCCTTGGACCAATCGGCCACCCTGGGCCCGGATGAGCTTATTAATCGAGGTTTCCACGGAATTTCCACTGCAAGTGCTCTGTCAACTATCTACTGGTACAGTTACCTCTCATTAGTACGGTAGGTTATAGATCATTCCCCGTGTACCGTATTATTAGATATTCCTTTCCGTTCCCCTCCCATGAGGATGAGGGACCTACATAATTTCCTCTCTAATTATTATCAAACCGTTTGGCGTGCGTATGCAGAGATGCGACTCGAACCAATATTTACCCGTATCTACCTAGTTACCATGTGGGTCGGAGACGATCCTCTTTGAGCTGAGCCCCCCCCCCCCCCCCTCCCATCCCCTATCGCACTTCGTATGAACGGAACGATAAACAGAGATATTACATCTACAATGCGATCGGATCTTGAATGTAACATTGCAACATAGCATAGTAGCATGAACTCGTGGGACCTTTTGCATGCGGCGGCTATGAACATACTCATTCCCCACAACCTTCATACCCCCCACTTACACACTCATGACCCATTCTTCTGAATATAATCTTTAAACTCAATTGAGTTGGTATACTGTTTCTAACTAAGCATAATTATAGATCACATACCAAAATCGTTCGTCTTAAAACAGTACAGAACGAAATTCCGTCATCTACAAATGAATTCACAACCAAATAATATGATGATTGAAAGGCGTGTGGAACTGAGAAGGAGTACACATTTGCGTTTTATAGTCGAAGAACAATTTTCAGTGACGGTAAATGTTGAAGGTTGAAACATTACTTCGAAAAGTTGCTTTCAACATCATGCTTCATGACTGATACATTTTGAGTCTACGATCTGACGGTTATGAGTCACCATCAAGTTGAACTCTTGATCGCCATTGTGAACTAGTAGAAGTAAGCAGCCATTTCAAGCTGAGGCTTTATACCCAACCCCTGTGGGAAGCCTATTGTCAGAGTTTAATCCGATCATTTCGCTCATGGCTACCTACCTATTGTCTCGCCAAGGTTATGACGAGGGGCGTTGGGATTCGAACCGAGGGACTGCAGTCGCCGATATGCTAAGGAGTCCGTTAAGATGGGTTCGATAAATGAGCTCATTTTCCTGAATTTGTTAAAATGGACGAGAATGCCTTATATCTTATTCAAACGCACATCCAGTGAAAAACGGGAAATATCGACGCTTGTTAGTAATTTTTAACTAAAAATTCCACACACAGACTTCATATTATATTGTATCCCTTGGTTTTTTGGATTTCATAAATTTTATTTGGAATTTGGTGCCGTCTCAAAAATGTTGTTCATCGGCTTAGAATAAATTACGTTTGTTGAATTTTTATTAATTTCTTAGTTTCATACACTTTTTATTGAAGTCGGTTTTTTAAATTTCATCTTAAATAAATATTTCTGTTCTTTAAACTATTTCTGCAACTACTCGAGAAGATTTGAAACAATCTAAGAATTAATTTACACGAAAATGAGCAAAATTCTTCAAATCTGCTAGATGCGGTTATCACGCTAAGTTTCTTCCTCGCGCCGCGCCGTATCTGCAAGATATGGGTGGCTAATTATGGTTATGGGCTGAAAACAAGACTGGGAGCCATAACTAACGTGCTAAGACTGAAGATCCACATACACATAGAAAGTATCTGTGCTAAGCAAGAACGCCGTATATTATCGTAGTTACGGCTCTTTTGTAGTAGAAATAAGTAGATGCTGCGCTTGATCAGAGTATTTCGCGTATTTAAGCATGGAGGTGCGACTATTGAAGGTTTATTTACTCTCATTCCCAGGTAAATAACATCATATAATCAAAAATGTTTGTATTAAAAGAAGCAAAAACGCCAAAATTGATTATGTGAAAATCAAAATAAAGATCATGTAAAAAGACAGATCATGTAAAAAACTCGATTTTCAAAAAATATATTATACCCGAGCCTGGACGGGTCATTGACCTTAGGCTCATAAACCAACATAAGTTTAGATCTTGTATTATGTATATAGACTCTCTAAAAAACATTATATTTGTTGTATAAAGTATTTGCTGAATAAAAAAAATTTGAAATTTGAATATAGATATGGCGGTCCTTCGTAGGAGGGCAGATTTGGCAGTAGTCAAATCGCGCTATGTCTGTCAAAGCACTAGAAATCGAAGATTATAAATGTCCTAGTACAGGCCCAGCACTACTGTTTTACTTAAAAAACTAGGGGGTTATAATACTCTTTTATCTGAAAAAATATTCATTTAAATCGGTCCAGTAGTTTCGGAATAATTGACGGACAAACATGGGGGGGGGGGGGGATTCGTTTGACTCCAAGCAAGACTCGGAAAAATAGAATGATCGGCGTTGGTGTCGTTTTTAAAATGCGAAGAAGCTTATGAGCCATTTTGGTGAGTCTGGGTGAATTGGGAGATTGGCCCATCAGACTTCCAGAACTCAGAAATAGCGCATGCGCATTGCAGTTCGCATTTCTTCCGTGATTTGAGACGGTATGAGCGTATGAGCACTCGACCATCGAGTAATCACAGGTTATGAAGCTCAGAAGGTTCCGATTTCTCCTTCTGGTTTTGCACAATTTTTTTTTTTTTTTTTTTTAAGGGACGGGTACCGAGCCCCTTGTCAATGAGACCTAAGAGATCTATTTTGACATCTGTCCCTATTTTCATTTAAGAACCCGGTTGATGGCCTCTTCTCTCACAAAGTGGAGGAGGCTTACGGGTGATTCTCCGGCAACATCGGTGGTGTTAATGAACCCCTTCCCGAAGTGCCGGAATCGTGTTGATGCTGCAGCAGGGCACTCACATAGGATGTGCTCTGCTGTTTCCACTGCCTCAGTACAGAGGCGGCAGATATCAGTACTGGCTTTGCCGATGTTTTTAAGGTGGTACCTTAGAGGGCAGTGGCCAGTGAGTAGACCGACGATGGTACGAAGGTCTTTGCGCCTCATTGATAGGAGGGCTTGCGCCCGCTTTTTGGAAAAGCTTATCAGCCGCTTTGACTGTCGCAGCCCAGGGGTGTTGCTCAAGTGAGCGGCCCTTTGTTCGTCTTCCCATTTTTTTACTTGTAGAGCAATAAAGCTCCTGGTGATCCCGAGCTGTGGCTCGGGACCATATGGGATGGACTCCGATGCCTTTTTAGCAAGGCAATCAGCGGTCTCGTTGCCCTCGATTCCCTCATGGCCGGGCACCCATAGCAGCGTAAGTTTGTTGCCACGGGCAGCCCCCTTAAGGGAAGTCAGGCAACTCCAGGTCAGCTTAGATGTTATAGAAAAGGACGAAATGGCCTTTAAGGCTGCCTGGCTGTGAGAGAGGATGTAGATCCTTGCGCCTTTGAGTCTTTTCCTGGCAACCTCTTGCGCACAAACTTCTATAGCATGGGTTTCTGCTTGGTAGATCGTAGCTGTGCTGCCAAGGGGCTTGGCCAACCTAAAGTTTGGCCCATGTACCCCGAGCCCAGCCCTACCCCCCATCACAGACCCGTCTGTATACCAGACTAGTGAGCCTGGTTCAAATTGAGGCAGGCCTCTTTTCCAGGTCTCGCGATCATTTATAATGACCTTAAAGGGAAGGTCGAAGTTCTTTCTTTCCAACATGAAATCGGGAACTGACCGAGTCACTGGGTCTGTCCTGATAGTATCCAGTATACTCAGATGACTCTCTCTGTATACAGGCGTCTTGATCCTCCCCAACTGCTGCATTCTTGATGCCCCCAGGTAGGCAGTCCTCTGCACATGAATGTACAAAGGAGTGAGGTCCAGAAGGACCTCCATTGCTGCAGTTGGCGTGGTATTCATGGCTCCTGTTATGCCTAAGCACGCCAGCCTTTGGAGTTTCCGAAGAACCTCTTGTGCTGTCACTTGGCAGGATTTTTGCCACCATACCATTGAAGCATAGGTGACCATGGGTCTGACAATTGCTTTATAGGCCCATGCTGTCATGGTGGGTGTCAGGCCCCACGTCTTGCCGAGCATTCTGTGGCAGGACCACAATGCCCGTGTACCTCTACTGATTGTGTACTCCAGATGCTTGTTCCAGGACAGTTTCTGGTCCAGCATAACCCCCAAATATTTGACCTCAGTGGCGAGGCTCAGCCTCTTACCCTGAAGGCTAGGAGCTGTTAGAATGAGTTTCCTTCTCTTAGTGAAGGGGGCCACGGTGGTTTTCTCAGGGTTTAAATGAAGCCCCTCTTAATACTAATAATACTCTTTTATCTGAAAAAATATTCATTTAAATCGGTCCAGTAGTTTCGGAATAATTGACGGACAAACATGGGGGGGGGGGGGGGGGGGGATTCGTTTGGCTCCAAGCAAGACTCGGAAAAATAGAATGATCGGCGTTGGTGTCGTTTTTAAAATGCGAAGAAGCTTATGAGCCATTTTGGTGAGTCTGGGTGAATTGGGAGAATGGCCCATCAGACTTCCAGAACTCAGAAATAGCGCATGCGCATTGCAGTTCGCATTGCTTCCGTGATTTGAGACGGTATGAGCGTATGAGCACTGGACCATCGAGTAATCACAGGTTATGAAGCTCAGAAGGTTCCGATTTCTCCTTCTGGTTTTGCACAATACTCTTTTTCAGGTTCAGAAAGCGTCCATACTGAACGTTCCGCGGCCTTGAGTCCCACAACTAGAAATTCGGACGTGCCAAATTCTCGAACGGTTCGGCACTGCGAACAAAGCTTTTGTGCCTTAGAACCGGTGAACATGTAACGGCTCTTTGGAAACAGTTAGATTTGCCCTTCATCCTCTCAAGCGTCGATATGAGGAAACCCTGTGTTCATATATTGTAGCATACCACAAAATGCGAGTAAAAATTTCGATTTTGGAGGAAATATAATTTTCCTCCTCCTTTTTTTTCTGAGCGGGATATGACTATCCATTCATATCGCGTATAATTTCCAGTCATCCCTTAAGATTTATTTTTTTTTAAATATTATAACTGCGTGTTTCCCCAACATTCAAAGGAACAATTAGATGTCATCCGGTAAATTGTTTATGTTAACAACTCATGAAGGGCGGTGTTATTTTCAGATGAGAACGGAAACGACTCAAGTGTAGGTACCTACTAATGTGAGAAATGTGAGGCGGTTAGAGGTCGGGGTAAAGGGTTACGTTCATATCCCAGGTTGGGAATAGATGCAATCGTAAGGCGTTAATCACTGAATAGATAGGGCAGCTCTGATTAAGTGCAGCTGTCGTCGCCTCGCGTCTCTCCAGTCTCTGCTACCTTATTAAACTTGTGAAATATAACAGGACTGATGTGACTCTTATGATAACGGATACGGAAAAAACCCAATTACAAAAAGAGCTTTGAGTAGATTAGCCCTAGGGCGAAAAAGGAACAAGAGGTTATTTACGGCGTGACTTCATTATCACGTGAGGAGCGGGATACCAATACACCTAGTGATGTTGCCGCCCCAAATCCTGAGTTATCTCCCGGCCCAGAACGTTCGCTGTCGCTAGAAAAAAACTAAATAGACAAAACATAACTAGAATGACAGCTAAATAAACGTCAAGAAATTAAAGGGAATTAAATGGATGGTGCGGTACTTCTTCTGCCGCACTACCAACGGAAGTCTTCTATTCACGCAAGTACCAGTAGGTACCTCAATATTACCCCCTCTCCCCCAATATCCACTCAAATTTTGAATTTTTGACTGCCATTATTAGGCCCGACCTTCTGTATTTACCAAATGTTATCCAAAGATGAAAAAACGTTGAGGGGGTATGAGGGTGCGTCTCATCACTAACTGTAGGTAATTTTCGTGCGTGAACCTGAACCTGACACTCTCATCACCCCGGTTCTGCTATGCTTTAGGGTAGAGGAAGAAGTAGGGGCAGTGACGTCATTGCCGCTTTTCACATAATCTTGGAAATTAAACAAATATACTAAGATATCCCGGCAAACCGATTCGGTTTTTTCATCAACAGAATATTGCAAATTTGGAAGAAGAAAAAAAATCAGTTAATTAGAGGTAGGTACTACTTAATAGTAGGTCCTTACCTGTTGTGTCAAGCGATGTACGTTTGTGAGGGACACCGATGCGCTCTGAACGCTAGAAGAAGAGGAACTGTCGTTGCCGTAGGGGGCGTCTAGCCGTCAGTGGTTTGTGTTCATGACGGTACGTTTATTGTCGAATGAAATCTGGGGGACACCCCCCAGACCCCCGGATTATAACAGTTTAGATCAAGGATCAAAGCAAGGAAACATGGAACATGTTTTTCGAATAGGTACATGATAACAGAGGATATGGAAATATGTAGAAAAAAAACGTCTGCCAATTCGAGCAGGCACTATAGCTTCCTCACTTGAATAACATGAACGTATAGTCTAGTAGTTGGGTAGGTTCGTTATGATACGGGACCATCTGCGATCCAACCCGCGTGTACCCTCAAAATTTCATCTCTCGACGACTATTATTCGCGTAGTTAGAAGCGTTATAAGGAAACGGTCAACATTTCATGTTAGCCCATGCGGAGAGGGAAATTACAGTAAGATTCCAATGAAGTTCATAATGGAACCATCAAAGTATTATACTGATCGACCGTCTAAATGTGAACTTATTTCAACGACAATCAAGGTAGTTATGGGCACTCCAAGTATTTCACGTTTGCGCATGCGGAGACTAAACGATTTTCATGATTTTGAAACGGGACCATCTGCGATTCAACCAGCGTATACCCTCAGAATTTCAGCTCTCTACGACTATTTATCGCGTAGTTAGAAACGTTACAAGGAAATGGTCAACATTTCATGCTCGCGCATGCGTAGATCAAAGTTACATTACCATTCCAATGAAATTGATTTGGAACTACCAAAGTATTATTCCTGACCGACCCTCCAAGTTTGAATTGATTTCAACAATATTTAGGGTAGTTATGGGTGTTCCAATTACTTCAAGTTTGCGCATGCACAGACGAAATTTACGGTACTTTTTCAATGATTTTGGTATGGGACCATCTGTGACTCAACCCGCACCTACCCTCGAAATTTCAGCCCACTTCGACCATTATTTCGGGTAGTTATGGGTGTTGCAAGGAATTACTACAGACAGAGAGACACGGATCCAAATATGTTCCTCGATGTCTGAAACGGAAAATGGTAGTGGAAAGTAAGAAAATTTGAAAAAACCACAGTCATGCAGCATGGCTATAAGAGCGAATTTTCGAAGTTTTCGGCATCTTCCTCCTCCGCCTAAAATTTTCTGAAAATTAATTTTCGGCCAATGTTTTCCCAACTTGATACCATACAAAATTAAAACAGGAGTAGTTTTACGCAAAGTAAAATTTGGGGTGGAAGGAGGGGGAGGGGGAAATCAAAAATGTTTTGAATACCAGAAGAGTAGGTACCATTGGGTACCTACGTAACAAATTTTTTGTTCCATTTTTTGCCGAGTAACACCTCGGTTTGTAGATTTTCCAACGCTGAACACGATGGTGAAGTCAGAATTGCGATATCCCATTCCGTTATCAGATTAGAGCAGACGAACCAGGAAGAACATCTCAAGAAATAACCACGTTCCTTCATCTTCAAAGTGCTCCAGTTTGAGAATGGAATGAGATATCGCAATTCTGATTTCACCATCGTGTTCAGCGTACAAAAACCTTTAAAATGAGGTGTCACTTGTCAGACTTTTTCATTTTGGGAATTTATGGGTAATTTTCCCCCCCTAAAACTCCCCAAAACTCCCCCTTAGGGTGACCCGATTCTGCCCATCTTCGAACTTAGCCTGTCGATTGCCAAGACAGATTTTTCGTGCAAATTTGAACTTTTTATCTCAATTCTTTCGAGAGTTATCGTCTGGAATGACACATACATATATAAATATATAAATATATAAATATATATATAAATATATAAATATATAAATATATATATATATATATACATATAATTTTTGGTGTCTTTCGGCAGGGAATTCAGGATGGTCTGAAACGGATTTTGGTATAAAAATCTTTCGGAAATTCGAGTTTTAAAAATTTTGGACCGAGAACAATAGCTTCCTTTTCTTCGAAAATTCGCCAAAAATGAAATGAAATTGAAATTGAAATTTGAAACCTAATTATTCATTTATTTTTTCCCGAGTTTACAATTCCTTTGTTCAACTACTGTAAATTGGCTTAGCCGTATTATAAAATAAAATAATATAAATAAAATCACTGGCAACATTGAAGAGCCGTTAGTCACACCACCTGTTCCCCATTCTATACGAGATGCATCTCAGGAAGCGACGATAAATTCGCTCGATCATTTCCTTAGCAATGAAGTACTTCGGAGACCGAACCCCGTAAAAATAGGTGTTCGAGAAAACCATGGAATCTTGTTCAGATGTGTTCAGAACGAGTTTCTAGGAGGTTTCCCCACTTGATGCCGCCCCGTGCATGTGTACGTAAGGAGCGTATGTCGGAAATTAAAATGGTCATAACTTCCTCAAAATACAGTATTTTTCAGATTTTCTTTTTAGGTTCTGTTCACCTCAACCAATTCAATCAAAAAACAAATCAAAACAAAAATCTCAATTCCCCCTTATCCCTTCTCTTATTCTCTTCAATTTGAAATGAGAATGAGCTTTTTAGGTGGAGAAATGAGGGAGTTTAGGCGTGTTTTCTAATCTTCAGACTGTTCAACGATAACTGCCGTAAAAATATACCAATATTGGTGCGGTTGGGACCAAAATTTTCCAGGTTTACTAGATAACTGACGTCGGTGTGTGTCAAAAAGGGGTTGAAAATGAGATTTCTATGGAAGTATTGGTATTATACTTCTACGCTCAGCATAGTATATTCTCACGATCGGCCTGTCAGGCCAACTAGAGCAGCCAGTCAGGCTGAAATCGGCGACCTGTCAGGCCGAAATGGGGGCACTTACCACCAAAACTGTATCAATACTATTATAAATAACATGGAATTATTGTTTGGCAATCTCTACCGGAACTTTTTCCAAGTAGGTACGGTCCTTTGAAAATTTCCTCATATGACCATATTGCAACTTACTGCTCGCCTGCAGGAATCTGGTGCTGAATGCACGCAAGGGTTTTGGAATAACTGGCAAGGATGTCGATCTACTTTTCAGGATAAAGTTCATCCCTTGACCGCTGAATCTCAAAAACAATTTACTGCTTTTAGGTCTAAGGGCTTGAAATTTTGTGAGTCGACGAGGAGTGCTGTATATATTTTGTAGGTATACCTACACAACGGCGCCGGACCGCAATGATCGGATGATAACTAAATTTGGGTCATTCATACCCTCCCACAACCAGTATTGACTGTCTTCACGTCACTTCTATCGGGTTTTCTTCTATGTATGTTCAAAGCGCATGTCAATTTCCTAGAACGAACCATCATGTGGCTTGATTGGATCCATCATTGCCAAAGCCCTCTCACATCCTTTCCAAGCTCTACAAAATTCAAGTTTTATTTAATTCAAGCTTTACAAAATTCGAATTACTAGCAAAGCCAAAATCGGACAAATGGCCAAGGTCTGAGAAAAGGTAAGTGGGACATGATTGGGATCGGTGAACGAGCCGGAAAAAATTGGGATTTTGAGGTCATGTAATGACAGGACGAGCGAGAACAATGCTTGTGGGGCGAGAGAAATTTCCACCTGGGTTGTAGAGAATTATGTTACGCGGTCCTTTTTGCCTAGTGAAGTGAAGGTGTAACGACCGGTGGGGTGCAGGCTGCTATAGGCGGTTAAATAAGAGGGACAGAGTCATATATTTAAACCCAAAGGGGTTTGAAAAGGCCGTTCGAAAAGGAAGAAGGAATTGAAGGGGCAGTAGGAAAAGTGGTGAGAAGGTGAAGGGTGGTGGTCGGGTTGGGGGTTCGCTTCTCAGGCGGGGTCGCTGTAGTTTGTGGCCTCGGGGTTGGCAGTAACGGGGCTGGTCCAGGCTGGCAGTTAGCACTGGCTTGCGCCATTAAACACCACGTTCACTGCCCCTTCCGAAGTCCAATTGATTGTATTTCCATCCCCTCACTCCACCGCCGAGACCACCGCAGTTGGTTTCTTCAATCCACCTCAACTGCCAACACGTTCTTGGCGGAGTAATCAACTCGGGTTATGCCCGATTCTCCAGGCGTCTTTCCCTCTTTTCAAATGACGTGTCATCCTACCTGTACCACCAACCAACAAGTTAAGCTCGATTTTCAGGAATCCCCTACAGAAGCCAGACTTATAGGGGAGGAAGGGTGTTCTCAATGAGGGTGATAATCGAACGTAAATTGCAGCCTGGGCATCGCACTCTAATTTTGACACACACACGCAGATACTCACGCCGGTTGGGTTTTTCACGGATTCGGTTTTATAATGGTCTGAAACGGAGTAATAATTATGTGCTAATTTTATCTCCGTTTTAGGTTTTCTACTTCCCTTACAAAATGGGGAATACCCACGCGTCCAGTTTATTTAAAAACACGCTGCAAATCCCTGCACAACGGTTTATTATTTTGTACAGAATACCCTCCTGTTACAGATCACAGCTCTCTGTATAGATAACCCGTCTATATAATATAATATGTACTATTCTATACATATTATGTAGATCGTAGATCCTCCGTAGGTTAGTACCTAACCCGGTACACCTAAATCACGAGTTAAATGTTGCTAAAATAATACTGTCGCTGACAAACAGTAACTAAAATGGCAAAAAGAAACGCAAATAATGAAGTTCTGAAGGGAAATTGTTGATGTGGAGTGAAAAAAGTTGCAAAAGTACCTACCAACAAACTCCAGCCCCTTCTACGTAGATGGTATAATGAACTGTTGTGTTATAATTTACCGTTGTGTAATAATTTATCATTGTGCAATAATTTACCCATCAATAATACTTCAACGTTTGTTCAAGTTACAAAAGTACCTACCAACAAACTCCAAAACAGCCATTATTTTTCAATTGAAATAATAGAACAACCAACTCGACTTCATACTCCGTGATTATAATCAGGTGATCGCTAGCAATGATTTTATCTCGGGCCAATTCCGGATTGTTAGCCCGCCCCTAGTGATGATATTTGGGCTGAATGTATAAAATTTCATTCACCCTGCTGTTGAAAATGCCTGTCGGTGCAAACTTCTGGGCATTACTGTGAACGAACGGCTGGACGTACAATGCTCCGGGTGGTCTTAAAAAACTCCCAAGTTCGAGAACTATTTGAAACCGTAAAAAAATTCGAGAAAACGGCGTCCTGGAGACTTCAACCCCTATTTTTCAATCCTTAGGGATGACCGACATTAACGCCGAGCTTCGAGGACCAACTAGACCCCAAATGGGACCTATAAACCGAATTTTGTCAATTTTGGTTCATGGTAACTAAGGAAAGTGCTCAGTACGGCGTACGGCGGATGGACAGACATTTTTTTATTGCATTTTCGGATTCTACATACCTTGAAACGGAAATCATCGAATTCTGAGGGGGGGGGGGGGGGTTAAATTTTATTTTTTTTCATGCTCGATTCCGAAGTTCATTATTGAAAATAATAAAAATGAAAATAGATTCCATCATGAGAATTTTGGCACCAACTGCACTCTCCTACGGTAAATGGTTTTTATCCTATGATTTTTAGAAGTTTCGTGCAATGACATCATTAGTGCACGAAAATTATAAAAATCATAGAATAAAAACTGTTTATCGTAGGATAGTGCGGTTGGTGCCAAAATTCTCAGGATTGAATCTTCTTTCATTTAAAAAAATAAACTGGGCGCGAGGGTATTCCCCATTTTCAGGGGAAGTAGAAAACCTAAAACGGAGATCAAAAATCACATGTCCGTTTCAGACCATTATAGAACCGAATCCGTGAAAAACCTTACTGGCGCGAGTATCTGCGTGTGCGTGTCAAACTTACCTACGGTGCGACGCCCAGGCTGCAATTTACATTCGATTTTGTTTTAAATTGACTAAGTTTTGGTAAGACTAGTGATTTCGAAATTCACGTCGTTTGGGGTTTCGGCTGCACTCGAACTGCCACAACGTTTAGACCAAATATGAAATGCACGAACTGCCACAACCATTAGAGGGGATTAGGGAGGGTCAATTCGCAAGATAAGAAAACCACGAACTGCCACAAGGGTTCAGTCAGACAAGACGGTGGGTGGTCAAGAAGTTTAGTTCCCATTCCGCCGCTCGCATTGTCAAGCGATCTGGATGCTCGCTAGCGCTCGCATCTCAAAAACGATAAACAATCCCAGAAACTATCCCGTGAATGAGCATGTTGTTTGGGACTTCTGAATAGATTAGTGGAATGCAATGTCAAGCGATCTGGATGCTCGCTGGCGCTCGCATCTCAAACGAGATAAACAATCCCAGAAACTATCCCGTGAATGAGCAGGTTGTTTGGGACTTCTGAATAGATTAGTGGAATGTAATGTTAGGTATGTAACAAGACTGTTTAATGCCTTCGAAAATACCAGAAAAGAAGACAAGTAGAGCAGGAATATCATCGAGGGATAACCGCAGTATAATTCCCGTTTTTCCCTGACTTGTACCAGCTACCTGACGGAACCCTTGTGGCAGTTCGTGGGTTTCTTATCTTGCGAGTTGACCCTTTCTAATCCCCCTCTAATGACTGTGGCAGTTCGTCCGTTTCAGATGGACCCAAAATTTGTGGCAGTTCGTGTGTCCCCGGGGTTTCCCGTGGAAGGGGGAGGGGGAGGTTACGACATTATCTACTCGCCCGAAAATGAGTAGGTGGGTAGTTTGAGTGCTAGGTTTCGATTTTGTGTCTATTTCGAATATCGCGCCATATTCATTTTTCCATGTTGATTCCCATAGTGGGCTTAACATGGTTTAACCAGGGTTAGAGACCATATCGCTGGTCAGGGAGCACATGTAACATCAAAGGCTCGTATACACGCCTGCTCGAGACGAGAACCAGAAACGCTGCGAGCTTTCATCACCCCAAAGGATAAAGATATAAAGGGTATAAAGATCAAACGGACCTCGGCCTCCTAAAACAACCAGGGCCTAAGAAAATCGTGTAAAGATAAATAATATCACTTTCCCTTGTCTTGTAGGTAGCTAGGTTCAACTGCACATGTTATACACCACATATGGACGACACTCGTACAAGGACGAAATTTTATGTAAGACAGAAAGACTGCGCGTGTCTATGTAACCTGTCTGTAAGGATCCAGACTTTACGAATGTTGTTAAACATTTTGTGTATCGAGGCTCGATTCCTCCAAGGAAGCTCAGTATAAAAATTGAAAGGTAGCATTTTAGGTCCATTATTAGGTGAATAAATGACAACATGGGCGAAATTTCCAGCACATTATGACCTATTTTCTCAAAAAATGAATGATATTTCTGACATCTCCATGAGTTAATTTTATTATTACAGTCACTCATATGAATTTAATGAAAAAGTTTGAGCCGCTGTTTTGATATTCAGTCAGAAATAACTCGCGCACCTACCTACTAATAGCAATATTTTTCGAACTCCTTAAAGATACTACCAATTATAGTACTCAGTCATTATATCGCCTGAACGTGGGGATGGAGAGTAATGTTTAGCCTTACACCGGAAGTTTCTTTCTTGTTGTTAGTTACCAAATCATTCCTATACACTTAAAATAGTTTGTTAACACATTTTTCCAGACAAAAATCAACGGTTTTTTTCCTGGCATGTTTTTGACATGTAACTTCCGAAACCGCCGTTCAAAAATACTTTGTAAAGACACACATACATAGGTGGTACTCAACTATCTGAAGGACCTAGAATTTTAAATTTTTACCGTCCGATTCTTGTTTTGGATAGTCGAAAGGAGGGAAAACGTGCTTCGTGGATACAATATTGAAGTTTATCTAAAAAGTGGCAAATCGACTATAAGGCTTCGGCTACTATAAATGCATAACAGTGGAAAAGACTGATGTTAAAGGCAAATTTTCTCCTCGATTGAGATTCATGTAGAAGTAAGCACACAAATAACTGAATGACTGCCGAATGATGGTGCGGGACAGTGGTTTTGAAACAACAGAACATACACAAACACAGTGCACACGTATCGCCTGCGTATACTTACTGTCCTAATATCAATGCTTTTCTGAACAACCCATTGGTAAACTAATGCCTGTGTTTTTCAAGTTGAAATGAACATTCTTGTACAAATGTGGTACAGCAATAATTTTTCACAATAGAAAAAGTCAATTTCCGACTTTTGCTCATAGGTCGTGACACTGTGCGGGAGGGACGATTATTATTTATCAGCGAGTTGGGAGAAGGAAAAAGGCTCAATTGTACCGCGAACTACCTGAATGTCTAAACCTAAGATTGGAAATAACAATAACAGAAAACTTAACAGATTGGGAATCGATCGACGTTCCAGAGATAATGGATGGCGACGGTTCTTTGAACTCATTTTTAAGTCTCTCTTTTCGTGGAAATGTCTTCTCTCTGCAGTTCACTACAATAACGTTTCTTTAACATCTGATTTCCGTTCAGAACGTCCCACATAAATTCGTTCACTCATTTCGTAACTTGAAAACACTAACTACATTGTCGGCGGACGGAGGAAGCTCGCCATTTTTCTTCCAACTCAGTTCCTCCCAACTACCTCATATATAGGTTTGGGTGATCATTAAAATATTATTCACGTTCACAACAGAAACCCCATAGATGATTTTATCATCACTGATATTCTGCTCACTTTAAACCTACTTATTAAAGCGCTAGGCCTATAAGAATAATATCAACGTTTGCAGTATGAAATGTTATCTTTCAATGCGGGAGAATGTAGGTAAGCAGACCTTTAAAAACGTCTGCCAAGTTGGTTGGGCAGTATAGCTTCCTCACTTACTTCATCATGGACGTGTAGAATGAGCTGGTAAAAAAATGATGCGTCAAAACCGTTGAATATCAATAAACAGCTTAGTAATAAATTACCTAAGATGCATAATAGGATCAATCATTTCAACATTTTTTCAACATATCATGTTCGCGCATGCGCAGACGAAAGTTACGGTACGATTTAAATCAAAGTTACGGAATGATTCAAAGTTACGGTAAGTTCAAATTTCACATTGAGTCTGCGGTTACAAAGTTGAGAAAATCGCTGTACGTGTTTAGAGTTGCTAGATGTTTTCTGTCACTGAAGATGATGAAGAGCATTTATTTTCGCCTGGCTTTTTCGCTTTTGAAGTATGGGTTGATTGTATGGGGAAGTACTTGTAAAACCCTCCTGCAACGTGTGTAGTACTTCAAAACTCGCTTCTTAAGGTAATCTTGAATAAGCCTTCTACATATTCTACCTCACGGCTATATAAATATAATGAATTTGATGTTTTGTATCTAAGGCAGATTTTTCTTTTGGAATCGCCCGTTCACGTTTTCAAAATTGGCATTGACGAGAATGATTTTTCTGTGGTCTCGAACACCCGACTGGCCTCGTTGACTAACGCCAAGCTACCTAAATGTGGCTCTTTAAACGTGTCTCTTACAACAGAGCATTATGCATTTTTTATGAAAACAAAATTAACAATTTTGGGTTTCGAGGTCTTTAAACGCCGAATTGAGCAGGTTCTTATAGCGAAGGATGCTGGTTCTCCCTTTTGGTTTATTATTCTGTGAATAATACACCTATGTATTCGCTCAGCAAAAAATTTTATAACACCCCCTCAAATTTTGTTCTTTTACGTTTCAAGGTGCGTAGATTCAGAAAATGCAATGTCCGCCCGCAGTACGCCATCCGCCGTATCATGCATACCGGCTACATTTTCGGTCTAAAAAATTCGTTCTTCCGCCAACAGGCTCCATTTGGGCCCTAGCTGTGTCCCGAAACTTTGCAGCCCGACCGGAATACACACCGGGGTGTTATGAGTGAAAAATTGGTATAAAATAGGTATTTTTTGTGTTTTAGTAACATGAGGTTTTGAAGTATCGTTTTCCATGTCTTTTAGGACGAGAAGACGATTTTGACCAATGAGTGGAAAATTGAGACTCTAACGAAGTTTCAGCCTTAAATTTACGTTAAGTTTTGGTCTAAAATCGTCGTTCTTCCGCGCAAAGTTTGGGTGCCCAGTTGGGAACACATTTGAGTCCTAGTTGTGCTCCAAAGCTTGGCAGCCCAATCGGAATACACCCAGGGGTGTTGCGGGGGAAAAAATGGGTGTAAAAATAGGGCTTTTCGAGGTATTCTTGAGGTTTTAGTGAACCTGGGCTTGTGAGACGTCGTTTTCCTTGGTTTTTAGGGCGAGAAGACCGAATATGGAGTCGATTTTGACCAAAGAGTGAAGAATTCAGGTTGTATCGAAAGGTTCAGCTCCCAAAATTCATTTTTTCAGTCAAAAACCCGGGAAATTGTCTGAAATCACCATCAATTTGTACTTATGTATGTATTTGTATAATAACACTAGAAGCAGTATCAAAAGGTGAATCAAGACAATTCAATGACAATGTCATTGATCGAAAATATTTTTTTCAGAAATAGCAACCTAATATTCGTCTACCCTCAAATATATCTTTGGGGGTCTCTTCAGTGAGGTCCCAATCGTGCCGTAGTATTCATTCGAGAATAATAAACCCATATGACAAGGACTTTGCAGCGTTTTGGTTTATTATTCTGTGAATAATACACCTATGTATTCGCTCAGCAAAAAATTTTTATAACACCCCCTCAAAATTTTTTCTTTTCCGTTTCAAGGTGCGTAGATTCCAAAAATGCAATGTCCGTCCGCCGTCCGCCGTACGCCGTATCACGTGTACAGGCTTCATTTTCGGTCTAAAAAAGTCGTTCTTTCGCACACATGCTCCATTTGGGCCCTAGTTGTGTCCCGAAACTTGTCAGCTCGATCGGAATATACCCAGGGGTGTTATGAGTGAAAATGTGTATAAAAATAGGTACTTTTGAGTTTTAACAACATGTTAGTAACATGAGCTTTTGAGGTATCTTTTTCCATGTTTTTGAGGACGAGAAGACCGAATATGAAGTCGATTTTGACCAAAGACGCGGAAATTGAGGTTTTACCAAAGGTTCAGCTCCCAAAATTGGTTTTTTATGAGTCATAAACCTGGAAAACTCTCTGAAATCACCATCAATGTGTACAATAACATTGGAAAAAGTGTAAACAGGTGAATCAAGACCATTAAATGCCACTACCAATGATCAAAGATGATCTTAAAAAAAAAAAAAGCGTACCTATTTCATGTTTTGGGGGCCAAAATTGTTGGAAATCATCAGGAATAGCTATTTCAATCATTCCACATGAAAGAAACAATACATTTAACAGCCAAAAAAAATCTCTAGAACTCCAATAGAATAATAAACCCATGTGACAAGGACTTTGCAGCGTTTTTTCTTTTCGCTTTATTTTTATTTTTTATTTTTCCTTTTTATTATAGATTTGTTCGATTCTGTCTTAAGTAACTACACAGAAGGAAACGTGTTTCGGTTTATTATTCTGAGAATAATACACCAATGTATTCGCTCAGCAAAAAATTTTTATAACACCCCCCTCAAAATTTTTTCTTTTACGTTTCAAGGTGCGTAGATTCCAAAAACGCTGCAAAGGCCTTGTCACATGGGTTTATTGTTCTACTGGACAAAGGTACGTACAGAAATTTTGGCTGTTCATTTATTGTTTCTTTCATGTGCCATTAATGAAATGGCTATTTTTGATGGTTTCCACCAGTTTGGCCCCCAAAAACACGAATTAGCCTCGGCTTTTCCTTTCAACAGATTATTTTCGATCATTGAAAGTAACATTTATTTGTCTTGGTTCACCTGCTGATACTTCTTCTAGTGTTATTGTACAAATCTATGGTGATTTCAGACAATTTCCCATGTTATTGACTCATACAAAATGAATTTTGGGAGCTTAACCCTCGTTAAAACCTCAGTTTTTCACTCAAAAATCCCTCGAAAAACCTTAATTTTACACTCATTTTTCTCCCATATCACCCCTGGGTGTATGCCGATCGGGCTTCGGAGCACAAATAGGACCTAAATATGCTCCTAAATGGGGACCCGAACTGCGCTCGGAAAAACGATGGTTTTAGACCAACATTTAACGTAAAGTTAAGTGTGAAACTTCGTTAGAACCTCAATTTTCCACTCTTTGGTCAAAATCGACTTCATATTCGGTCTTCTCGTCCCAAAAACATGGAAAACAATGCCTCAAAAGCTCATGTTACTAAAACACAAAAAGTACCTATTTTTATACACATTTTCACTCAACACCCCTGGGTATATTCCGATCTAGCTGCAAAGTTTCGGGACACAACTAGGGCCCAAATGGAGCATGTGTGCGAAAGAACTAATTTATTAGACCGGAAATGAAGCCGGTACACGTGATACGGCGGACGGTGTAAGGCGGACGGCGGACGGACATTGCAGTTTTGGAATCTATGCACCATGAAACGTAAAAGAAAATAATTCTGTGATTAATAAACCTATCAAATCGCTCAGCAAAAAATTTTTATAACATATTATTCTTTGAATAATACACCTATGTAATCGCTCAGCAAAAAATTTTATAACACCCCCTCAAATTTTTTTCTTTTACGTTTCAAGGTGCATAGATTCCAAAAATGCAATTTCCGTCCGTCGCCCGCCGTCCGCCTTACGCCGTCCGCCGTATCACGTGTACCGGCTTCATTTTCGGTCTAAAAAATTCGTTCTTTCGCACACATGCTCCATTTGGACCCTAGTTGTGTCCCGAAACTTTGCAGCCAGATCGGAATATACCCAGGGGTGTTGAGTGAAAATGTGTATAAAAATAGGTACCTACCTACTTTTTGTGTTTTAGTAACATGAGCTTTTGAGGCATTGTTTTCCATGCTTTTGGGACGAGAAGACCGAATATGAAGTCGATTTTGACCAACGAGTGGAAAATTGAGGTTCTAACGAAGTTTCACACTTAAATTTTCGTTAAATGTTGGTCTAAAACCATCGTTCTTCCGAATGCAGTTCGGGTCCCCATTTGGGAGCACATTTAGGTCCTATTTGTGCTCCGAAGCCCGATCGGCATACACCCAGGGGTGATATGGGAGAAAAATGAGTGTAAAACTAGGGTTCTTCGATGGGTTTTTGAGGTTTCAGTGAACATGAGCTTGTGATGTATCGTTTTCCATTTTCTATAGGACGAGACCACCGAATATTAGGTTGATTTTAACCGAAGAGTGATGAATTTGCGCTGGTATATTTTGTTCGACTTTTGACTCTTCTCACTTCATGAAAATTTGCTAATGAACCCTTCAAGGTTATGAAGGGATGGAGAAGAAGTAAGGTATGAAGGTTAGGATGTATGAAGTAATGGGATTCAACCGCAAGACTTCACGGAGAGATATCAGATGTAAGGGATCTCAGCGAATGAAGCAAGCACGACGGATGAAACATACTTAGTGAATTCAGCATGTTGCAAGAAACATAATTTTAGGAGTATGAGAAATGTCATCACCGTAAAAACACACCTTCGAAACCAAACGCATTTTGTGTCTCGCCCTCCATTCTTTGTCAATATTGGCATCGACTTCTTTTCTCTCTCTCTCTCCCACTCTCCCACTCTCCCCCTCTCCCCCCTCTCACTCTCTCTCTCTAGATAACTCTTGTAGTTTCTTTGATTATGCCTCATTTTACTTACAGCTTACCAGTGATGTGTGATTTGAACTATGAAAATAGTGTTAAGCTACAAAGAGCTCTAAATAGTGCAGTGAGGTTTATCTTAAATCTGAAATTTGATGACCGAGTTCATGACAAATTCAAATTACTGGGAATTATGAAAATCGATGAGATGCTGAAGTTCAACATTTTATCGTACATGAACCGCATTGTTACTCAGAAGAAGCCAAATTATCTGTTTGAGAAGTATAAATCATTCTCAGACATTCATAACTTAAATACTAGGAACAGTCAACTAGTTTACTATTTGCCACTCTCCAAAACTAAAGTCTATCACGATTCTTTTTTATGTAAAAGCATTTCCCTCTACAATAACCTTCCTCCGGAAATTAAAGAAGTTAGAAGTCACAAATCATTTAAAGAGGCATTGAAAAATTATTTTCTCTCACAATACTAATTTTTGCACATTTAGCACAACAGCTCGTATATTAATTTTCTATTATTTTGTACAATAAGCACTATCTTACATTAGCTCAATTGTAATTCACAATATACTTGACTAGCGTAGACTGTATTACACATTTAATGTATACATGCATATCTGGTTAGGTGTAAGAGTGGTCGTGTACGACCAAATCTTGCCAGATTTTGTAAATAAATCGTTATCAAATCAAATCAAATCTCTCTCTCTCTCTCCTCTCTCTCACTCTCTCTCTCTCTCTCTCTCTCTCTCTCTCTCTCTCTCTCTCTCTCTCTCTCTCTCTCTCTCTCTCTCTCTCTCTCTCTCTCTCTCTGCTGTTTTTAATATATATAAGAACATTACCAGAAGTATTCTCATCGGGAACTCAGCATATGATGTACGCTGACGACTTGCAGTTCTATAGATCTTGCGATGTCGGCGAAATTGATCAAAACGTCGAGTACATAAACCACGACCTTACTAAGCTCAAAAATTGGTGTTCGGATCATGGAATGAAAGTCAACGAGACAAAGACCAAAGTTATGATACTCGGTTACTCAAAGATCCTGTCTAAGATTGACTGCTCTATAACTCCAAAAGTAACGTATGGTTCGATTCCATTACAATATGTGAAAGAGGTCAAAAACTTAGGAATCATGGTCCAAGATACACTTTCATGGGAAACACAAGTTAGCAATATGTGCAACTTTGTTTCTAAAAGTTTGTATCAGCTTAGAAGGGTTGCTGCAGATTTCCCTGTACAAGTGCGGAAGCGATTAGCCGAATCCCTGATACTCCCTATTTTTGATTATGCGCCGGTAGCACTTTGCGACTTGAAAAGTGATAACCTCGATAGCTTACAAAAATCTCAAAACAAAATTGTAAGATTCGTTCTAAGGCTAAAATTAGATGAACATGTGACACCTCATTATAAAAGGTTAGGGTGGCTCAAAATTGCTGAGCGAAAAAAATTGCAAATAGCCGTATTAATGTTTAAGCTCATGAAATTTAGGAAGCCTGAATACTTGTTTAATGAATTTGCATGGATGTCACAGGTCCACGGAAGAGATACGAGAAATAAAGATAAGATTATGCAAATCCCAATTCACCGAACTGCGATTTTTAATAGATCATTCATTGTCCAAGGAGTGAAGATATACAATGAACTTGTGGAGTTGTTTAAAATAGAACAAAAAACGGACACTTTTAGAAATGGAATCAAGAACATGTTATTAGAGAAGTACTGACTGAAGGTGGATACAAGTAACTATGATATAACATGAGCTCGTGTGAAACAATAGAAGATCTAATTGATTTGTAAGAAGTATAGAGTAAACGTTAAATTATTTATGTTTGTGTAAAGTTATTTACGATTGTAAGAGGAATGTATATATTTTTTTGATCCAGGGATGGTGGAAGAGAGGGCCCTATGGCCCTAACCAGTCCCTGGTGGATAAATAAACCATACAATCAATCAATCTCTCTCTCTCTCTCTCGGCAGTCAGGTCCCAGCGCTCGGTCTGGACGCACGTGTTTAGTTGCAGTGTACTCTTTACGATGTCTAAATGTCGATCGTGTGCTCAGGGGTTCGCCAATAACGCCTACCGCGTTGAGTGCAATGTGTGTGCTCATGTTTTACACATAAAATGTGCCGGTCTCATTAAAACAGATTACTTGTACATGAAAAATAATGATAAACCGTTTACGTGTGATTCGTGCTCTAAAGCGAGAAGACGGTCCCGTGTGGTAGGAGAGGACCCCCTCCATCCAATGTCTCCCCACCGGCTGGACGATAAAGAGGTAAACAGCTCGGGCGCAAGTGGAACGTTAACAAGTCAAAAAGATAATGCGAACATTGCTCTTTTCGAGCTGCTTGAAGATTTGAGAGCTGATATAAAGCAGTCGAAGTTAGCACTTTCAACCCAAATGGATGGCATTTCGGATGACGTAACTGAGGTCAAGGCCAATCTAAATAAATACTGGGAGAGCATAGAGCAAAACACCGTAGATATTCAAGAAATCAAACAATCTGTGGTGACAGTTAATAATGCGATTGAAACGATCAATGGGAAATGTGATTTGGCTGATAAACGCGTAAATGAGTTGGAAGAAAAAGTGAATTATATGGAGCAACTTCAAAAGGCTAATTGCATAGAAATCGTCGGTATACCTCAACCAGCTGAGACAGAAGATGTCTTTCAGACGATTGGAAATGTTTTTAAAGCAATTGGTTTCGCAATGAAAGTGGAAATGATTAGTGACTGCTACAGGATGAGACCGAATCAAGCTGCGGGTCTCCCGGGAATTATTATCGTGGAATTCGTGCGAAAAATCGATAAGAAGGCCTTGTTTGCCACCTTAAAAGAAAAGATCAAGCCACTTACAACCAGGCTTCTGGACGGAAGGATTGTCAATCCGACTGAATTCTACATTAACCATAGTTTGACCTACAATACCAGGAAGATTCTGAAAGCCGCCAAGGATTTCAAGCGAGAAAACAACTACCGTTTTGTTTGGGTAAATGACGGAAAAGTGTACTTGAAGGAAACGGAGGAGAAAAACTGCAAAGCTATTATGGTAAATTCAACCAGGATTATACGCGATCTTGAGAAGAAGAAAAAGGAGACCGGTAATTCGAATCGAAATGGCTTGGAGAAGAAGAAAAGCGGCAGCCCAAAAGGACCTAACAGCAGCCAGCAAAAATAGTAGCTCAAAACGTATGTTTTTGTCTCTGTTTCGTCAAAATTTATTCTATTCATGGTTCAGCCTGAAGAAAGGAAAGTTATGTTAACAATTAGAAGGACATTATATAATTATGTTTCCGTAGATATTTTATGGTTTATTCCTATTTTAATCAATCATGGCAGCTATCAATGAAAGGTTAAAAACCGATTTCAAAGTGAGTAAAAATCATGTAAGGCTGGCACACGTGAATGCAGAGAATTTAGTTATAAGAAGCCACAGAGATGAGTTCACAGAGATGTTCCGCGGCGATGTTGTGGACATAATAGCTGTATCCGAAACATTTATGAAGCCAGAAGTGAGCAATTCAGCATTTAATTTTCCACATTTTAATCTAATTCGAAATGATAGACTAAACAAGGAAGGAGGAGGTGTCGCCATTTTTTTAAGAGATATTTTTAAATACAAAATTATAGGCAAGTCACCAGGCAAATATAGTCACGAACCTGAATACTTATTTATTGAAGTTGAATCAAAAAATAGAAAGATAATTGTAGGAGTGGTGTACAGGCCACCTAAGGCAAAAGGCATCAACAAACTTTTCGATGTAATAGCAAACCTTTTATCACTGTCTAATGACGTATATATCTTAGGGGATTTTAATATCGATTTATCAAATCGCGATAAAATCTCTGAAGGTGGAGAAGGCTTTTATGTAAAAAACTTGATTCGTCAGTTAGAAATCTTAAATTTGGAATACCTCCCTCTGAATGCTACACACCATACAGCTACTTCTAGTACTATGATAGACTTGATTTTGGTCAGTAACAAGGAACGCATAGTATCTTTTGGGCAAATGCCTGCTCCTGGTTACCGAGACACGATCTTATATTTTGCTTGTTGAACCTCCGGAAGAATAAGTGCAAACCCGAACTTGTTTTCTATAGAGACAAGAGTGCCTTGCGGAATGGCACTTTGCTTGAAGCCGCAAAAAAGATACCACTACAAGCTGTTTTTGAAGCCACTAATATACATGATAAAGTTCGGATTTTTAATGAATTAATCATTGATGTATATAATGAGTTATGTCCAATCAAATCTAAGAAATTCAAGCGCCCCCCTGCCCCGTGGATTGATTCAAATATTAGAAATTTGATGAAAGAAAGAGACAAGAAATACAAAATTTACTTAAAAAATAAAACACCTGAAAATTTCTACGAATATAAGAAAAGTCGTAATAAAACAAAACAATCTATTAGAAATGCGAGAAATAGTCATTTTAAAAAGTTGTGTGCATCGGCGAAAACGGCTAAAGAAAAATGGAAAATCATGAAATCTCAAGGAATAGGTAAAGAAAAACAGAAATTTGACACCGCAAATGTGTTATTAGACAATTTAAACAAGTTTTTCTGTGATGAAGGCTCGGAGCGAGGTAAGTACAGGGAAGTCATCGAGATGTATCTGGCTAATCGTAAAAATGTAGAGCCTTTCAGGTTCAGAAATCTAACCGAGAGTGATATTGAGAAATCTATGAGTAGTATATCATCACTAAGTGTGGGAATCGATGATATCCCTATCGATGTGCTAAAAAATTTAGGTCAAGTCGTAATTCCGGTAATTTCTCAATTAACTCAGGAGAATACCCCGAAATTTGGAAGAATTCACTCATATTACCGCTTCCAAAGATACAAACCCCATCTCAGCCCAAGGATTATCGTGCTATAAATAAGCTATGCGCGTTTGGCAAAATTTTAGATAAAATAGTGTACGAATTACTAGTAGCCCATGTAGAGGAAAAGTCTTTAATTGATAACAGGCAGTCTGCTTATCGTAAGGGGTACAGCACGGAAACAGCCCTAATTAGCTTGTGCGATGATTTTCGACAAAATATGGACAATGGGAAGTTGACAATTTTAGTACAGGTTGATTTGACCCGAGCTTATGATAATATTCGGCATGATGTGTTTTTGGCAATGCTAGCTCACTTTAATTTTGAAGATAGGAGTCTGGCATGGTTTCGGTCATTTCTCAGCCATCGTAAGCAACGAGTCGAAGGAAGCGATGGGTCGAGATCTACACAATTAGAGCTTGTGAAAGGTACTCCGCAAGGGTCTATTTTATCCTCATTAATTTTTAGCCTTTACATTTCGAATTTATCCAGGGTTTTGAATAATTGTAAATACCATATGTATGCCGACGATCTACAAATCTACTTAGAGTCGTCGTTAGATAATTTAAACCAGAATGTAGATGTAATGAACAATGAACTCCATCAATTAGTGAGGTGGTGCGAACGCCATGGTTTAACCATCAATCCGCAAAAGTGCGTTTCGTTGATTATTGGTTCGTCCTCGCGGTTAGCGAAGTTGAATAACTTGAATAATACTAAAGATGTCATTCTAGACGGTCAGCCTATTGTATATGAGAAAGAAGCGAAGAGTCTTGGAATTTATATTGATAGTGTATTGGGTTGGGATTGCCAGATTTCCAAATTAACAGGAAAGTTTTTTGGAGGACTTTATCAATTGAAATCCCTGGCAAATTGTTTTCCAATTCATGTTAAAGCTCAATTGGTTCAATCCCTCCTCTTCCCGTTACTAGATTATGCCAAACTCGCGTATTGTGATTTAACGCTGGAAAAACGGAATATACTGCAGCGAGCACAAAATTCCGCTATCCGTTTCATATTTAATTTAAAGCCAGACACTCACATTACCCCCTACTATCATAAATTGAAATGGCTGAAGATTGACGACCGTTTCACCCTTGCTATTGGCATTATGATTTTCAAGATAATGAAATTTGGCAACCCTCCTTATCTAGCAAAAAAATTTGTACAGCGTGGCGAAATTCATGAAAGAATCACCAGAAATGTAATAAAGGAGCAGCTGGAGATTCCAAGGCATGGAGATTCCAAGGCACGCAACTTCTTTCTATGGTAGATCATTCCATGTACAAGGTGTAAAGTTTTACAATGAGCACAAGGATCTATTCGACACAAGTATGTCTGTGAAGAACTTTAAAATCAAACTTACGAGCGAATTATTAATTAAGTATAATCAAGAATGAGCCTCTGAGCACAATCAAGTATTTTTTTTACTTTATTTATGTATTCTACAACAGACCTGACTTTATATATAAATAAGGATGTATCTATTTTTTTCTGT
Source organism: Leptopterna dolabrata (assembly GCA_954871275.1). NCBI lineage: Eukaryota > Metazoa > Arthropoda > Insecta > Hemiptera > Miridae > Leptopterna > Leptopterna dolabrata. Next base: position 146,047,656 of record OX940974.1, read on the forward strand.
GCATTTTGGAAGAGAGGGCTTTCGAGCCCTAATTTATGTACAGATTGTTAATAAAACAAGTTCATCATCATCATCATCTCTCTCTCTCTCTCTCTCTCTCTCTCTCTCTCTCTCTCGAGGTGCGTAGATTCCAAAACGCTGCAAAGTCCTTGCCACATGGGTTTATTATTCTATTGGACATACCTACAGAAATTTTGGCTGTTCATTTATCGTCTCTTTCATGTGCAATAATTTTAATTGCTATTGCTGATGGTTTCCACCATCCCCCCCCCCCCCCCGTCCCCGTCAACCGAATTAGGCTCCTATTTTTGGTAAATTATCATTGATAGTGATATTTAATTGTCTTAATTCACCTGTTGATACTATTTCTAGTGTTATTATACAAATTTATGGTGATTTCACACAATTTCCCAGGTTTTTGACTAATAAAAAGTGAATTTTGGGAGCTGAAACTTCGCTACAACCTCAATTCTTCACACTTTGGTCAAAATCAACTTCGTATTAGGTCTTCTCGCCCTTAAAAACGTGGAAAACTATACTTCGCAAGGTCGTGTTTACCAAAACCTAAAAAAAACCTGGAAAAACCCTCTTTTCACAAGTAGATGTTATGGATGATACGGCGGACGGACATTGGATTTTTGGAAACTACGCACCTTGAAACGTCGAAGAAAATTTTGAGGGGGTGTTGTAACAATTTTTCGCTGAGTGAATACATGTGTATTATTCACAGAATAATAAACCAAAATGCAATGTCCGTCCGCCGTCCGCCATATCATCCATTTAGTTCTACTTCATTTTCGGTCTAAAAATTCGTTCTTTCGCACACAGGCTCCATTTTGGCCCTAAGTTGTGTCGCGAATCTTTA
>OX940974.1:146048720-146088720 GCA_954871275.1 Leptopterna dolabrata
CAACCCGATTGGAATTCACACAAGGGTGCTATGGGCGAAAAATGGGTGTAAAAATAGGGTTTTTCGAGGAATTTTTGAGTTTTTAGTGAAAATGAGCCTGTGAGGTATCGTTTTCCGTGTTTTTTAGGGCGAGAAGACCGAATTTGAAGTTGATTTTGACCAACGAGTGAAGAATTGAGGTTGGAACGAAGGTTCCGCTCTCAAAATTCATTTTTTATGAGTCACATACCTATTGTCTGAAATCGTTGTCGTGATCAGTGGTTGACATACTGCTCTAGTTCGGTTCCCCGGGGAATCATGTCTGAATCATCTTTACCGTTCAGACCGTCTAAAGTTCTAAAGCCTTAAAAACCGTCCCTGACCAGCCTTCTGAAATCACCAGGTGGGTGGGCAGTAATATATGAAAAGCTCCAATCATGCAGCATCGCTATAAAAGCAAATTTTCAAAGAAGTATTGGTGCTGAACGTAAAAAGATGATATAGCGAGAAACCATACCTACCAATTTTCGTAAAATTATATGTTTTTTGTGGTGCTTTTCGCAGTTTTTACATATTTCAGACCCATACAAAGTCTAATTTGACCCACTCATTTTTGAGAAACACATTTTTATCATCGAAGTCTCTCTGCAATGAATCACCTTCCCAAACAACGTCAGGTGTATTAATACTGATTTTAGCCCTTAACAGGTATCAATTTTTTACCCACAAAAATCCAAATTTGACCCCTATTCTGAATGAAAAACAAGTGAAATGGTGTTTTTCTGTCTTTACTCACCCTTCCATACCGGTTTCAGTGATTTTATATTAATTGTTCGCAATTTTAGCCGTTTTTACCGATTTTTGACCCCTTAAAACTCAAATTTGACGCCCTTAGAATTTTTGAAACTTGCTCATTTTGATATCATACTTATTTTTGCAATACGAACGTTTTGATGAAATCTGGAATTTTTATCGTGTACCCAGGGACAGGTATCGTCTGCAGTGACACATTATTATGTAACACAATATAAATTATTGTTAAAAACATGGGATGAATTCAGAATGTTCTGAAACGGTATGGCGTATAAATGATGTTCAACAATTCGTGTTCTGAACATTTTGGACCCATTGCAATATTTGCTTTGAAAATTAGCTAAAAGCCAAGTATTAAGAGTAAGAGCAAAATATAACTCTCTGTCAAATAAATTATTTATTGGATTAAATTAAGTACAATTATTAAATAAAGAATGAAAAAAGCACTTATGAAAAAAGTGATGTTTTACTCGTTCTTGTACCCTTCTCTGACTATTCAGATTCCATCCAAAGGGGCGAGAGGGTATTCGGTGTACTGCTAGGGTGGGCAGGGGTACCAAGAAGCGGAGAACACCTGGGCCTAGCAGTACCCAGAACAAACCAGCGCTGTATTCTATCTAACCCACACTTTCTTCTAGAATTACATTGTGTTGAAATACTGGGTACGGGAAAAAGTACACGGAAGGTTTTGCAGGGGGTTTGCTGAACAACGACTTTCTAGGGAAGTGCGTGTTGAGAGGGTGTTCTTAGTTTTACTATTCTCGTTTTTTCGGACCCTGAGCTTCCAGGGATTGGAATTATGTGGGTAGCGACGTGACCATCCCACAGGTCTGTCGTGTTGAGGAGGCTGACTCAAGACGTTGGGTTATTCAATATGAACCTATCCAGGGAGGGCCTTTTAGTTTAAAACTTTTTAGTTGGCAAACGTTGTTTTGGTTTATTATTCTGTGAATAATAGGATAATGCCTAGGATAATGACCTATGTTCTCGCTCAGACAAAATTTTTATAACACCCCCTCAAAATTTTTCATTTTACGTTTCAAGGCGCCTAGATCCCAAAAATGCAATGTCCGTCCGCCGTATCACGTACCTATACCGGTTTCATTTTTGGTGTCAAAAAGTCATTCTTTCGCACACATGCTCCATTTGGGCCCTAGTTGTGTCCCGAAACTTTGCAGTCCGATCAGAATATACCCAGGGGTGTTATGAGCGAAAATGGGCACAAAAATAGGTGCATTTTGTGTTTTAGTAACATGAGCTTTTGAGGTATCGTTTTCCATGTTTTTGGGGACGAGAAGACCGAATATGAAGTCGATTCCGACCAAAGAGTGGAAAATTGAGGTTCTAACAAATGTTCAGCTCCCAAAATTGATTTTTTATGAGTCAAAAACCTGCGAAATCGTTTGAAATCACCATCTGTTTGCATAATAACACTGGAAGTAGTATCAACACGTGTACCAAGGCGATTAAATGGCACTACCAATGATCAAAGATGAATTGGAAAAAAAAGAGCGTAGGTATAAGAAAACGCTGCAAAGTCCTTGTCACATGGGTTTATTATTCTAGTGGAGTTCTAGAGATTTTTGTTGGCTGTTAAATGTATTGTTTCTTTCATGTGGAATGATTGAAATAGCTATTTATGATGATTTCCACCAATTTTGGCCCCCAAAACATGAAATAGGTACGCTTTTTTTTCCAGACCATCTTTGATCATTGGTAGTGCCATTTAATGGTCTTGATTCACATGTTTACACACTTTCTAATGTTATTATACACATTATACACATTTTTGACTCATAAAAAAACCATTTTGGGAGCTGAACCTTTGGTAAAACCTCAATTTCCGCGTCTTTCGTCAAAATCGACTTCATATTCGGTCTTCTCGTCCCCAAAAACATGGAAAAAGATACCTCAAAACCTCATGTTACCAACATGTTGCTAAAACGCAAAAAGTACCTACTTTTATACACATTTTCACTCATAACACCCCTGGGTATATTCCGATCGGGCTGAAAAGTTTCGGGACACAACTAGGGCCCAAATGGAGCATGTGTGCGAAAGAACGATTTTTTTAGGCCGAAAATGAAGCCTGTACACGTGATACGGCGTACGGCGGACGGACATTGCATTTTGGTTTATTATTCTCTGAATAATACACCTATGTAATCAGTCAGCAAAAAATTTTTATAACCCCCCCTCAAACTTTTTTCTTTTCCGTTTCAAGGTGCGTAGATTCAAAAAATGCAATGTCCGTCCGCCGTCCGCCGTATCACGTGTACAGGCTTCATTTTCGGTCTAAAAAAGTCGTTCTTTCGCACACATTCTCCATTTGGGCCCTAGTTGTGTCCCGAAACTTTTCAGCCCGATCGGAATATACCCAGGGGTGTTATGAGTGAAAATGTGTATAAAAATAGGTACTTTTTGCGTTTTAGCAACATGTTGGTAACATGAGCTTTTGAGGTATCGTTTTCCATGTTTTTGGGGACGAGAAGATCGAATATGAGGTCGATTTTGGCCAAGGAGTGGAAAATTGAGGTTGTACCAGATGTTCAGCTCCCAAAATTGATTTTTTATGAGGCAAAAACCGGCGAAATCGTCTGAAATCACCATCAATTTGTAGAATAGCACTAGGAAAAGTTTCAACACGTAGATCAAGACGATTAAGTGGCACTACCAATGATCATGGATAATTTGAAAAAAAAAAAAAATCGTACCTACCTAATTTGTGTTTTGGGGGCCAAAATTGGTGGAAACCATCAGAAAGAGCTATTTCAATTATTTCACATGAAACAAACAATAAATGTAGGTACAGCCAACATTTCTGTAGAATAATAAACCCCATGTGACAAGGACTTTGCAGCGTTTTGGAATCTTCTACGTACCTTGAAACGGAAAAGATCAAATTTTGAGGGGGTGTTATGAAAATTTTTTGCTGAGCGATTACATAGGTGTATTATTCACAGAATAATAAACCAAAACGGAGTTATCGAAAAAATAGTCTATTTCCACTAGTACATGAAAAACGCAAAAACACTGTTATACCGGTTTCGGTGATCAAACCATCGTCCGTAACACACAATAACTCTATGGGTCCCTTCATCTAAGTTATTGTGTATTACTGACGATGGTTTGATCACCGAAACCGGTATAACAGTGTTTTTGCGTTTTTCATGTATTAGTGGCAATAGACTATTTTTTCGATAACGCCGTTTTTCTTTGAAATGGGTTTCCACGATTTCGTCGCCAGTGATTTAGTTCGAGCGTAGGTACCTAATTTTATGGGCCAAAAATGGTGGAAACCATCAGAAATAGTTATTTCAGTTATTGCACATGGACCAAACAATAATTATATTAACATTTCTGTAGGTATGTTCAGTAGAACAATAAACCCATGTGACAAGGACTTTGTAGCGTTTTTTTAGGATGAGAAGACCGAATATGAAGTTGATTTTGACCAAAGAGTGGAAAATTGAGGTTCTAACGAAGGTTCAGCTCCCGAAATTCTTTTTTCACCATGAATTTGTATAATAACACTAGAAGTAGTATCAACAGGTGAATGATGACAATTAAATGGCGCTATCAATGTTCAAAGATAACCTGTGAATATATTTTTAAAAAAGGGGGAAAAAACACTGCAAAGTCCTTGTCACATGGGTTTATCATTCTATTGGAGTTCTAGAGATTTTTGTTGGCTGTTAAATGTATTGTTTCATTCATGTGAAATGATTGAAATTTCTATTTCTGATGGTTTCCACCAATTTTGAAATGACCACACGACTTAGGACCAAAACACGAATTAGGTACGCGTTTTTTTCTCTAAATTACCTTTTATCATTGGCAGTGCTATTTACCGTCTTGATCCACGTTTTGACACTTCTTCTAGTGTTATTATACAAACTGATGGTGATTTCAGACGATTTCCCAGGTTTTTGACTCATAAAAAATCAATTTTGGGAGCTGAACATTTGGTAGAACCTCAATTTTCCACTCTTTGCTCAAAATGGACTTCATATTCGATCTCCTCGTCCCCAAAAACATGGAAAACGATACCTCAAACGCTCATGTTACTAAACCACAGAAAGTACCTATTTTTACACACATTTTCACTCATAACTCCCCTGGGTATATTCCGGTCGGGCTGAAAAGTTTCGGAACACAACTAGGGCCCAAATGGAGCATGTGTGCGAAAGAACGACTTTTTTAGACCGAAAATGAAGCCTGTAAACGTGATACGGCGGACGGACATTACATTTTTGGAATCTACGCACCTTTAAACGGAAAAGAAAAAATTTTGAGGGGGTGTTATAAAAATTTATTGCTGAGCGATCACATTGGTGTGTTATTCACAGAATAATAAACCAAAATGCAATGTCCGTCCGGCTTATCACGTGTACCGGCTTCATTTTCGGTCTAAAAAATTCGTTCTTTTGCACACATGCTCCATTTGGGCCCTAGTTGTGTCCCGAAACTTTGCAGCCCGATCGGAATATACCCAGGGGTGTTATGAGTGAAAATCGGTGTAAAAATAGGTACTTGTTGTGTTTTAGTAACATGTCAGTAACATGAGCTTTCAAGGAATCGTTTTCCATGTTTTTGGGACGAGAAGACCGAATATGAAGTCGATTTTGACCAAAGAGTGGAAAATTGAGGTTGTAACAAAGTTTCAGCCTTAAATTTACGTTAAATTTTGGTCTAAAATCGTCGTTCTTCCGCACACAGTTTGGGTCCCTATTTGGGAATACATTTGGGTCCTTGTTGTGCTCCGAAACACGGCAGCACGATTGGCATACACCCAGGGGTGTTATGGGAGAAAAATGGGTGTAAAAATAGGGATTTTCGCGGATTTAGTGAACATGAGCTTGTTAGGTATCGTTTTCCTTGTCTTTTAGGATGAGAAGACCAAATATTTGGTTGGTTTTGACCGAAGTGTGAAGAGTTGAGGTTGTAACAAATGTTAAGCTCCCGAAATTCATTTTTCATGAGTCAAAAACATGGGAAATTGTCTGAAACCACAATGCATTTGTATAATAACACTAGAAGTAGTATCAACAGGTGAATAAAGACAATTAAATGGTACTATCAGTGATCAAAGATAATTGGTTGAAATGAAAAGCCGAGCCTAATTCGTTTTTTTGGGGGCCAAAACTGGTGGAAATCATCAAAAACATCCATTTCAATAATTGCACATGAAAGAAACAATAAACGGACAGCCAATATTTCTGTACGTATGTCCAACAGAATAATCGACCCATGTGACAAGGACTTTGCAGCGTTTTTGAATTTCTGATGGTCCCTGAACACAAGTAGGCCCCTCGAAGTATTTCCAAGTTTTTACCTGATTCGGACGATACGCTTGGCCGAGAACAAGCGAAGTTTTACCTGTCGTCAAAGTCGGATGTTGAAAAAAAAAAAAAAAAAGCTGCAAATCCCTGCTCAACGGTTTTTATTCCCCTTCTGTTATACATCGCAGCTCTCTGTATAGATAACCCTTTATATAATATATGTGTACTATTGTATACATATCATCGCAGACCCTCCGTAGGTTAGTATCTAACCCCGTACTCGTTACTAGGTACCTACCTGAATCACGAGTTAAATGTTGCTAAAATAATTCTGTAGATGACAGACTAAAATGGAAAAAAAAAATCAGTCATGCAGCATGACTTAATGAGCGAATTTTCAAAGAAATATTCGAATTAATGGCTATGGTTTTGAATAAAGGAAAACTTCGGTCTAAAATTTGGTTTTCTATGTATATTCTCTTCGTATTTATTTTAATTTGTACGTTTTGTCCATCCTGATTCTACCGTTTGTTTATTACGTAATTGTACTAAGTGCTTATTTATTTGATCGCTGTGGGTAAATTCAAGGAGTTGTACTAATCGTTTGCCTCCCCCTTTTTTGCTTCGAACTCTCGTCTTCAATTAATACTTCTCACATTTTTCAATCTGACCACTCTAAGGGGGTGGGGGTAAGAGTTTAAAGATTATCCTAGTTTTGGGTAATTTTTGCGCACTTTAAATGCTCTAATTTAAGAACGGATTTACATATCTAAAATCCGATTTCACTATCGTGTTCAGCGTGCAAAAACCTTTAAAATGAGGGGTCACTTGTTAGAAAATAACATTTTGGGGATTTTTGGGTAATTTTTGCGCACTTTAAATGCTCTAATTTGAGAACGGATCAAGATATCTAAAATCCGATTCCACCATCGTGTTCAGCGTGCAAAAACCTTTAAAATGAGGGGTCACTTGTTGGAAAATAACATTTTGGGGATTTTTGGGTAATTTTTGCGCACTTTAAATGCTCTAATTTGAGAACGGATCAAGATATCTAAAATCCGATTCCACCATCGTGTTCAGCGTGCAAAAACCTTTAAAATGAGGGGTCACTTGTTAGAAAATAACATTTTGGGGATTTTTAGGTAATTTTTGCGCACTTTAAATGCTCTAATTTGAGAACGGATCAAGATATCTAAAATCCGATTCCACCATCGTGTTCAGCGTGCAAAAACCTTTAAAATGAGGGGTCACTTGTTGGAAAATAACATTTTGGGGATTTTTGGGTAATTTTTGCGCACTTTAAATGCGCCAAAACCCTCCTTAGAGTAGGCCAATTTCGCCCATCTTCGAACTTAGCCTTTCGATTGCCAAGATAGATTTTTTGTGCAAATTTGAGCTGTTTATCTCAATTCTATCGAGAGTTATCGTCTGGAGTGACACATATATAAATAAATATATATATATATATACATATAAAAAAGTGTTAAATTTCAGGAATCGTTTTAGAATGGTCTGAAACGGATTTCTATGAAGAAAATTTCCAAAAATTTATATTATTTAAATTTCGAAGCCATTGCAATAGCTTCATTTTCTTTGAAAATTCGCTAAAAGAAATGCAAATAATGAAAGTTCTGAAGAAAAATTGTAGATGTGGAGTGAAATAGATACCCCTTCTGCGTAGATCACTGTTTTCTGTGGTCAGTACCTACCCTCGTGGTCAAGTATAATGAACCGTTGTGTAATAACTTGCCCATCAATAATACTTCAACGGTTGTTCAAGTTGCGAAAGTACCGATCAACAAAATCCAGCCCCTTCTTGGTAGATGAACCGTTGTGTAATAATTTGCCGTTGTGTAATATAATTTACCGTTGTGTGATAATTTACCCTTGTGTAATAATTGGACGTTGTGCAATAATTGACCATTGTGTAATAATTGGACGTTGTGTAATAATTTGCCATTGTGTAATAATTTACCCATCAATAATACTTCAACGTTTGTTCAAGTTTCACAAGTACCTACCGAAAAATCCAATAGTCCATCACTTATGAAATGAAATAATATCGCAGAACAACCAACTCGACTTCATACAGCCATCCTTGATTATAATCAGGTGCTCCCTAGCGATGATATCCCGGCCGGATTTAAATACCATTTGAGTCACGATCGTGTTGACGAAGCTTTTTGGTGCACACGAACGGCTGGACAATGCTCCGGGTGGTTTCCAAAAATTGTTTAGCTCAAGATAAATTTAATAACGTAAAAAAAACCATACCCTTCCATCAAAAGTTTTCGAGCTACGGCGTTCTGAAAATTGCAACCCCTTAGAGGTTACTGACAGTGACGTCGAGCTTCGAGGACCAACTAGGCCCCGAACGGAACCTATAACCTGAATTTCATCAATTTTGGTTCATGGTAACTAAGAAAAGTGGCCCGTACGGCGTACGGCAGACAGACAGAAATATTTGTATTGCACTTTCGGATTCTACATACCTTGAAACGTAAACCATCAAATTTTGAGGAGGGTTAGAATTTGTTTCCATGCTCGATTCCATTGGTTCATTATTGATAATAATGAACAAAAAAATCTTCAACGGAGCGATGAAGCGGCTTGACACATAATTTCAAAACTCAAAAGCTTGTCCAACTGATGCGCCATAAAACGGAGCACATAACGCGAATTTAAACAAACAAATAACTGAATGTGGCGTGTGAGACGATGAATTGCGTGGGAGTGGACGAGCGACAGAGCTCCTGACTCGCCGTGGCCTCCTGGTAGATACGACGAGCGACTTCTATTGTTCTCGCACACCCCCAACATCATCATCAAAGGACGTTGTGCGCACTTCTGCTCCCCCTCGCCACTGGACGAGGCTGTCGGCAGCACAGTCGCCAGATTTCATGTGGGCAAACAAAGTTCCTACTCCGATATCAGTTTAGGTAAATAAATCAGAAATTAATAAGTTCGTAACACATTTTTATAATATATATTATAATTATTATTCTATATATTGATATACAAAGTACTGTAATATACAGGGTGTCCCACTTCCTTCTGGAGAAACTCAGGGAATCGATTCTACTCTTCGTTTGGAACAAAAAGTGCTCAGCAGAAATTTTTCAAAAAGTTCATCGTTTCAAAGATATCCGACAATTTATTTGTGTATTTCCAACTTTTCATTACCTTACCACATAAAAACGCTAACAAATTCGAATATATTGGGACTACAACAAATCTAATCGCACCGTTTGAAAGAACGTTAAATTTCCTGTATGGTTTCCTGTAGTGCTGTTTTCAGTGGTCAGAGTTACTTAAAATGTTGGCCAATATCGGTCGAAACATTTGAAAATTTAAAAATTTAAAAATATAATTATACTATAATATTGATATACAACGTAGGTACTATAATATACAGGGTGTCCCAGTTCCTTCTGGAAAAACTCAGAGAATCGAATTTACTCTTCATTTGGAACAAAACATGCGCAGTAGAAATTTTTCGAAAAGTTCTTCGTTTTAAAGATATCCGACAGTTTGTGTTTTTCGAACCTTTCATTACCCTACCACCCATAAATGCTAATAAATTCGAAAATATCGGGACTACTACAAATCCGATCACACCGTTTGAAAGAACGTTAAATTTCCTGTAAGATTCTTCTGTTTTCAGTGGTCAGAGTTACTTAAAATGTTGGCCAATATCAGTTGAAACATTTGAAAATTTCAAAATTTAAAATTTTGAAAAAGATTATAAGTTCCACTGGGGTTACAAAAAAAATACCTAGAACTTGCAAAATTTCTCAAAACCTTCTTCATCTAAAATATGCTTCACATTGATGTAAGTACTTTGATTTAAAAATAACGTTGTAGTAGAGTTAAAAAATGATAATTGAACGTTCGAAAACATGAGCAGTGGTGGTTTGGGCGGGAGGATTAATTAGACCTCGTAGAAGAAAACTAACGCTTCCTTGACTGGTTGAATAAAAATAATGCTGGAATATGAAGGGGACATATCGAGGTACAAACAACACCGAATGATTGTTATTTTTTAACCCTACTTACTACAACTTTATTTTTAAATCTAAGTATATCAATATAAAGCCTATTAGATGATGAAGGTTTTGTGAAATTTGACAAGTTTGTAGATTTTTTTGTAACCTCAGAAGAACGTACAACCTTTTTCACAATTTTAAAATTTAAAATTTTCATATGTTCCAACTGATATTGGCCAACATTTTAAGTAACTCTGACCACTGAAAACAGAAGAATCTTACAGGAAATTTAACTTTCTTTCAAACGGTGCAATTGGATTTGTTGTAGTCTCAATATTTTTGAATTTATTAGCGTTTTTATGTGATAAGGTAATGAAAAGTTGGAAAAACACAAATTGTCGGATATCTTTAAAACGAAGAACTTTTCGAAAAATTTCTAGTGATAATTTTTTGTTCCAAATGAAGAGTAGAATCGATTCCCTGGGTTTTTCCAGAAAGAACAGGGACACCCTGCATAATAGGCACGTATCATAATACAACGACTATAATAATAATTATATTGATATGCCCTGCAATGTGCAATTATAAGTACCTAATTCTCAGCAAATAAAACGAACATAACTATTAAAATTTATTAAGCATACATTGACACTTGGAACAAAACACCTGATTCATCTCCTTATTTATTAGGCCAACAGGCTTCTGTGATAAAGAATATGAAATCTTACTTACCATTTTTCGTGGTTTCTTAAGTGCATTTATTTCTCGATTATTTATATCCCTATAATATTACTGTATATTATTATGTATATTATGTGTTTTATTTATTTACTTATGAATATTATGTATAGTATTTATGTAACAGGTTTAACTGGGCTTGGCTCCACTGGCGCGATTGCCCTTAGACAAACTGGGCCTCCTCAACACCACTAAATCAGTCACCACTAAACAACATCAGAGTAAGTAAATACCTTCAAAATTAATAATAAATGGAGATCCATGTTGGATATTTTCAGCTATTTACGAGTATATGGCGATTTTTAGCAATTTCAGACGCCCAAACAAAAACCACGAATTTGACCGACGTTCTGAGAAGTTGAATTTTTGGTTGTTGAAATTGTTTGCTTTTGTACTGAAACGCCATCTTATATATACCATTGATGGCTAGTTTGAAGTAGTTTCTGGCGATTTTTCTGCTAATTTTTAGCGATCATTCACCCACCACTACCAAAACTTGAATTTGGCCAACGTTTTGAGAATTCGATACCTATTTTTGGTTGCTGAAATACCTAGTTTACTTTTGTCTTGAATTACATCTTATATTATATACCACTGATGGCTAATTTGAAGTAGTTTCTGGTGATTTTTGGGCTAATTTTTAGCGATCTTTCACCGACCAAAACTCGAATTTGGCCAACGTTTTGAGAATTCGATACTTACCTATTTTTGGTTGCTGAAATAGTTTACTTTTGTCTTAACTCACCATCTCATATACCATTAATGGCTAATTTGAAGTAGTTTCTGGTGATTTTTGGGCTAATTTTTAGCGATCTTTCACCGACCAAAACTCGAATTTGGCTAACGTTTTGAAGATTCGATACCTACCTATTTTTGGTTGCTGAAATAGTTTACTTTTGTCTTGACTCACCATCTCATATATACCATTAATGGCTAATTTGAAGTAGTTTCTATTAATTTTCAGCTAATTTAGATTATTTTTTAAAATGCCTAGCGATTTTCGACCCCCAAAAACTGTTATTTCAATTCAATATTTTTGGTTGTACTAGTTTACTCTTGTCTTGACTCAGAATCTTATATCATTGATGGCTGATTTGAAGTAGTTTCTGGTGATTTTCACCTAATTTAGTTTTTTTTCCAAAGCGATTTTTGACCCCCAAAAACTCATTCAAATTCAATATTTTTTGTTGTACTAATTTACTTTTGTCTCGAATCTCTAGTATTTTACGCAATTTTTGGCTTATATGAAGCATTTTCTTTTTTCCCCACATAAACTCAAATTTGACTCATTTTCGATTTAGAAAATAACTTAGTGGTTTTATGCGAGCGTGTGACAGTGGGCCCTCGAGAGTCCCCCTCTTAGACCAGCGAGATTATCACCCGTTAAGAACGGATATCGATTAGGCTTCCATCAAAACGACCCCATCTTCACCGGACCGAAAAACTACTCGAGAACAGCCACTGTCACAAACTCAACCTTTCGTTTGTCATTTCCGACAATTTTGACGTAATTTCGAATTTTTCACCCCTCGTTGTTTTGGGTTTATTATTCTGTGAATAATGCACCTATGTATTCGCTCAGCAAAAAAATAACACCCCCTCAAAATTTTTTCTTTTACGTTTCAAGGTGCGTAGATTCCAAAAATGAGCGTCCGTCCGCCATCCACCATATCATCCATAATATTATCTACTTCATTTTCGGTCTGAATATTTCGTTCTTTCGCACACGTTCCATTTGGGCCCTAATTGTGCCCCGAAACTTTGCAGCCCGATCGGAATACACCCAGTGGTGTTATGGGAGAAAAATTTGTGTAAATATAGGGATTTTCCAGGGATTTTTGAGGTTTTAGTGCACAAGAGTTTGTGAGGTATCGATTTCCGTGTTAAATATGTCTTGAGCTAAACAATTTTTTGAGACCACCCGGAGCATTGTCCAGCCGTTCGTGTGCACCAAAAAGCTTCGTCAACACGATCGTCAATCAAACGGTATAAATCCGGCCCGGATATCATCACTAGGGAGCACCTGATTATAATCAAGGATGTGTGTATGAAGTCGAGTGGGTTATTCTGCGATATTATTTCATTTGATAAGTGATGGACTATTGGATTTTGTTGGTAGGTACTTGTGAAACTTGAACAAACGTTGAAGTATTATTGATGGGCAAATTATTACACAACGGTAAATTATTACACAACGGTAAATTATTACATAACGGTAAATTATTACACAACGGCAAATTATTACAGTACGGTTCATCTACGAAGAAGGGGCTGGATTTTGTTTGTCGGTACTTTTGCCACTTGAACAACCGTTGAAGTATTATTGATGGGCAAGTTATTACACAACGGTTCATTATAGGTACTGACCACAGAAAACAGTGATCTACGCAGAAGGGGCATCTATTTCACTCCACATCAACAATTTTCCTTCAGAACTTCATTATTTGCGTTTCTTTTTGCACTGAAAAATTTTTCGGGCCAAAACTCGCGGTGCAAACTCGAAGAAAAGGGGATCGGCGAGCAACGCTCGCGCACAACCGCGAGTTTGCCAACTCGCGGTAAAGTAAGCATGGCCGTCATTTCCTACGTGTTGCTTACTTTTACCGCGAGTTTTGCTCGCCGATCCCCTTTTCTTCGAGCAAAAACTTCATGCTCGCGGTCAGTCAAACCCTTGGATACTAAACCCGCATCACACCCCCCCCCCCCCCCCCCCCGAGGTCTAAAAATCGCGGTTAACATCGAGTTTGCTCGCAGTTAACATAGAGCTTGCGCTTGGTCTTCTAGTTCAAACTCGCGGTTGTACGCCGATTTTTATAATGGGGTGGGGATCATTTGCTCTATGTATACAGCGAGCAAACTCTATGTTAACCGTGAGTCTTGCTCGCGCTTGTGCGCGTGTTTCTCTTGGACTAGTGCGAGCAAGCTCGTGGTCTACCTACCCCTACGGCCTGCCCTGCTCTAGCTTATACGCGAGTTTCTCTCGGTCAAGCGCGAGCAAGCTCGTGGTCTACCTACACCTGCTCGTAGTCCTAAGCGAGCAAACTCGCGGTCTACCTCCACCTGCTCGTAGTCCTGACCGAGCATGCTCGCGGTCTACCTCCACCTGCTCGTAGTCCTGAGCGAGCATGCTCGCGGTCTACCTCCACCTGCTCGTAGTCCTAAGCGAGCAAGCTCGCGGTCTACCTCCACCTGCTCGTAGTCCTGAGCGAGCATGCTCGCGGTCTACCTCCACCTGCTCGTAGTCCTAAGCGAGCAAGCTCGCGGTATACCTCCACCTGCTCGTAGTCCTAAGCGAGCAAGCTCGCGGTCTACCTCCACCTGCTCGTAGTCCTAAGCGAGCATGCTCGCGGTCTACCTCCACCTGCTTGTAGTCCTGAGCGAGCAAGCTCGCGGTCTACCTCCACCTGCTCGTAGTCCTGAGCGAGCATGCTCGCGGTCTACCTCCACCTGCTCGTAGTCCTAAGCGAGCAAGCTCGCGGTCCACCCACACCTGCTCGTTGTCCTAAGTGAGTCCTAAGTTGTCCTAAGCGAGTCCTAAGCGAGTCCTAAGCGTTGTCCTAAGTGGTCTACCTACACCTGCTCGTAGTCCTAAGCGAGCAAGCTCGCGGTCTACTGGTAGTACCTCTGCGAGCGCACTCGCGGTCAACCGCGAGTTTCCTCGCGGATGTCCGACAGCAAATTGGGAGCGCTCGCAGTTCGCAGCAGCCACAAACAACCGCGAGCGGATGCAAATAACCTAGAGCTGCATTTACTATGCTCGCTTTTTACAGCGAGCAAAGGTAAGTCAGCTCGCGGTTATTTGCATCTGCTCGCGGTTGTTTGTGGCACCTGCAAACCACGAGCACTCCTAATTTGCTCTTGGAAATCCACGAGGAAACTGGCGGTTGGCGTCGAGTGTGCTGAAGGAGTGACGCGCATGCGCTAAATTCTGCTAGCCACAAATTGTGTCAAATTGGTTTGTGACAATGCAGCATGTAGCCATGGCGCACCACTCCACCCAAAGGTACCTGCGAACCAAAGAGAAAAGAAGAAGTTACTGTCATATTTCAATTTATTAAATTCAACATTCCAAAGTTATATTGCAAGAAAAAATATTTCATCTTACAAAATTCAACCGTGAACATGTTCCAAATTCCATATTGTAAGAACTTTCATGTAGAAGAATATTTATGAAATGCAAAATTAAAAATTAATGTTCTAAGAAAACTGTACTTATATACAATAAAAAAAAAAATAATAATAATAAAAAAAAAATAAATAAAAGTGATTTAAAAAAAAATGAATAAATAAAAAAATAAACCTTTTGCAAGAAAAAAATATTTGATTTTACGAGATTCAACAGTGAAAATGTTCCAAATTAAAAATTGCAAGAACAAATAATATTCGGCAATACCCAGAATAGAAGAAGGAAAAGTGTAAAACACAATTTCAATTTATAATCATATTGTATTGTATGAAGGAATAAACCAAATTTCATTTCATTTCACCTTTGATATTTGCCCCCATTCCTGCCCGCCTTGACTATGAAAGGCAGAATGAGCAATGCCAACGCACACTGTCGGTTGATGTCACCTGTAACCAAAACAACAGACATAAGTTTTTGCGCCACTACTCAAATTGGAGGGCAAGAAATGGTGAAATGTTGTATTGCTTACCACTTCTGTCGTACTCGTTGACGAGCTGTTGCAATTTAGTCCTTATGACTTCCGATGTGTTTCGTGTCAAAAGCACCACCCTCGCTGTTTCCAAAATTGGCGATCTGAACTTCCGCAGGCCACTTATCAGCGCATTTTCCGGTACAGTGGGGTGCAGGAATTTAAAGTCCAATTCAATCTGCAACGTGAAATGAAAAATTTAGAATCCATTGCCTAATTGAATCGTTTATTTCAGAAACCACCTAAGCGACAAAAAAAGCGCACTTGGTGGTTTCTGAAATAAACTATTCAATTAGGAATTTATGAGATCATTGTTAGTATACATGCAAGCGCATTAACAAGCTTTACCAAAGTAGGTCCAGTAGCCGGGTTTTTAAAATGTGGAAAGAGGGAGAGGTACTCCTTCAATTTGATCCCCTTCGACAGGAGAGCAGTTCTTGATTGAAATGTAGCGCGCCAGGCGGCCAATACCAAGGAGTCGAGAGGTTGGAGGTGGTTGGCGCCACGGATTTTGTACGTCCTCAAATTCGACTAATTGTTCTACTTCTTCTGCAAATAACAGTGAACCAAATTAACTTCACCTCCCCCCCCTGCCCAAATGATTTTAAGTTTGCATAAATGCAATTTAAATGCTTTAACACACCTTTCAAATTTTTAGCGCGTTGCAATTGCGTAGTTGAGGTACTCTTCTCTACCGGCGGTTGCGATTTCCTTTTCCTTTGTGAACTACCCTCCTCCAAGCTGTCGGATCGGTTTTTAGATCTGTAGTACACGTATTTATTCCACAACAAACCGTGAGCCCTCGATCGCTTGCTTTGCCCGACTCCTGGAATTTTGATGTACACCTGCGGACAACAGATAACACTATCAATAACGTCCACCTCCGACAAGAATATTAGAACAATGAGGGGAATTGATCGTGCAAAACGCTTACTGAATCAAACAACGTTCAACATAATTTTCCAGAAAATGAATTGAAATGAGACGAAATAGAAATTATTATGCAACATGAGAGAGAGGGGTGGGGTATGTGCATTTAATTTAATGTAAGGCAAAAGAAGGCAATAGCATGCTAGGTTAAATTCAGTTGATGTAAACTAAAAAATAGCAAGTGTAAAACGAAATGACTTACAAATCACTTTTTCAACAGCTTCTGTGCTCAACCCCCACGAAACCAGTAATGCAGCCACTGTTGCGCTCATTTTGAGTGCTCTACTACATGCACTGATAAGCTGAATGTTAACGGGCAAAAAAAGCACTCCAGTTGATCCATGGCAAGAAATTTGTGCGAAACGGAAAACGCAGTATACTACTTGAACAAGGAATCATGCACAAAGTGAACACCTTACCTGCAGTGAGCTCTCGCCAGGTGATGCAAGCAGTAGTTGGGAACCAATAATACACAAAAGAATAACTTTGAAAAATAAAACTTTAAACTTTGATAACGTTAAACTTTGAAAAATGTATATATGAGAGGCGCAGTGCACATGAACGTTGTGAAATGCAATGATGGCGACCGAAACGGGCCGTCCCGTTATATAGACTTATCCCCCCCACCGGAACAGCTCGAGGAAGACCGAGAGTTAGGACCGCGAGCAGTGAGGTGTGCTCTAGGAAGACCGCGAGCACGTTCTTATCCGAAGTACAGGTTAAAGCTGATAACGATGGTTTTATAGACAAATTACCATTAAATTTCCACTTTTTGCCTTGTTTTTCAAATAAGTTATAATGTAGAGGTGGGCGAAGAATTGTTGATATAGAAAGTTGACGGTAAACACCGTAATAATTCCGAAATGGAGAAATGGCCTAAGGAACGCACCACGTGTTGGCGGAATACATCACATTTTCTTCGGAAAAAACGTATTACGTTGCTCGTATCTGCAATTATAGCAAAACAAACAGCTTCTTTATTATTTCAAGCATCCTGCACAACAATAGCCATAGGTGTGGGACAAATTGCACTGTTGTAACGGCTGTTTCAGTTTTCGCTGTAGCCCGATTCGCAGAAAACATTGCATTCATCCTACTTCTTGATCGCATACGGTCAAATAGCTGATAACTGTTTCCATTTGTCAATTGATTCATGCATTGCCGATTGTCGTGATTCATTTCCATGAAAGTTAATGACTTAAGGAGAGGCGTGATTCCTTGTTGCGAAACATTGTGTCGTATTTCATTGATTACAAGTTGCGCACATTCAATGTGGAAACGAAAATCGGTTCACACATGCGTATATCAAATCGTAGGCGTACCTATATCAATCGAAAATCGTTAGTTCATTTGGTAGTCTTCAAATCCAAACAACTTGAGAAAAAACATTTCGTTCCTTATTAGTCGACAAGGTGCTAATGAAGATGTTTTTCATTCAATGATGATATCTTCCGACCCTTTCAGTACGCATCTCAGACCACAATACAAGAAAAACAAATCTTCCATTAGAGCCTGAGGCGTCAAATTTATTATTGTAAATTAATGAAATAGGTAACAAAGAGTTTGTTGTCATTAAAATCACTTAAAGAAGGTGTAGAGTAGTGTATAGTAATAATAACCCATTACTGGGCGCTATGTGGATCATCACGAAGGTGGGCGCTAGTAGTAGGTATTCTGTACCGCACAATCAAATTTAAACATTCATGCCTCTTGAGTGTGCGAAAAAATTACGCTAGAAAGTGGATAGTCCAGTGGTTACTGGTAACAGCTTCTTTCCCTGTTTGTTATGAGTACCTAACTAAAAATTCCACACCCGATATCAACTGAGGTGGTGAAACCCTACTCGTAGAAAAAAAAAAAATTTAGAAAGTAAAGTAGTGTAGTAAATTATAGTACACCAGGTTGGGTCGAAACTATTGAAAAAATAAGTCTTCTCCATCTGAATGAACTGCAATTTAGGGTAGAAACCTTATTTTTTAACACTTTTGAGAGAAATACCTGAACAGAATAACGCAAAATTTGAGTTGAAACTCAATATAATTATCTGAAAACTTGTACAGGATCGTTAGGGTGCGTTGAATTTAAGTGGAAGAGCCTCTTTTAGGAATATCAATAGGAAATTTCAACTCAGATCGAACCTTTACCGGTCCTTTCAAATTTAATGAATCATATCACAGAAATTTCATTACATTTATTTTATTCAAGCTACTAAAATAAAATATTCAGAAAACTTGTATTTTGATGTGATCGTTCATCTTTAAACTCTTCTCAACTGGTTCAAGTGGTTTTATGACGAAGTGATGGCAGGTTGCTGTATTTATAGGTTTTTGAACAAAAATGAACGTTTTCCACCACTGTGCGTCGGCCCAATGCGAATGATTTCGTATACATACAACCATTTGTACGTTACATTCAATTCATTTGCAGGGAAGTCACAAACGATGACTTTTTATATGTACAACAATTTTGTTGAACTTGATTTTAGACCAAATCTGGTCGAGTAGAGAGTTTGTTCTATCCCTTTTGTGTAATCGTTTTTAAATGAAATTAACTGAAATAACTTACTAAACGCAACATTCTGACACATTTCATGAAAATTTGAAACAAATTCAAACAACAAGCCTGCTCGCACATGTGCACGAGCATTTCGAAAAAACTCGAACATTACCGCGAGCATAAACTCTCGGATATGTGCGAGCATGAGACCTGTGCTCTATGTCATGACCGCGAGCATGATCCCCCCTCCAACTCAAGTTGAAAACAACGAGCATGTTCGCACATGTGCACGAGCATTTCGAAAAAACTCGAACATTACCGCGAGCATAAACTCTCGGATATGTGCGAGCATGAGACCTGTGCTCTATGTCATGACCGCGAGCATGATCCCCCCTCCAACTCAAGTTGAAAACAACGAGCATGCTCGTACATGTGCACGAGCATTTCGAAAAAACTCGAACATTACCGCGAGCATAAACTCTCGGATATGTGCGAGCATGAGACCTGTGCTCTATGTCATGACCGCGAGCATGATCCCCCCTCCAACTCAAGTTGAAAACAACGAGCATGCTCGTACATGTGCACGAGCATTTCGAAAAAACTCGAACATTACCGCGAGCATAAACTCTCGGATATGTGCGAGCATGAGACCTGTGCTCTATGTCATGACCGCGAGCATGATCCCCCCTCCAACTCAAGTTGAAAACAACGAGCATGCTCGCACATGTGCACGAGCATTTTGAAAAAACTCGAACATTACCGCGAGCATAAACTCTCGGATATGTGCGAGCATGAGACCTGTGCTCTATGTTAACCGCGAGTGGGCACGGCTGCTCGCGCAAACACGCCTTTTCCTCGCGGTCAACAAGCTTGACTCGCGGTCATGACCGCGAGCACTTAAACGTCCATTCGCACTTGACCGGGAGTGGGCATTTGTCCACTCGCACATGACCGCAAGTTGGCACGTCTGCTCGCGCACACACACCTACTGCTCGCGGTCAGCCCGTCTGACTCGCGGTCATGTCCGCGAGCACGGATCAGGCTCGCGGTTATGGAAGCAAACTCGCGCAAATAACTACGAGTTGCTCTATGTTAACCGCGAGTTTTTCTGACCGCGAGTTTGCCTGCTTGATGGCGGTTTTTTCGACGCCATTTTCATCGATTTTTCCGCGAGTTTTACCCTACCGCGAGCAACTCGCAGTAAAAAATTTTTCAGTGTGCCATTTTAGTTACTGTTAGTCATCGACAGAATTATTTTAGCAACATTCAACTCGTGATTTAGGTAGGTACCTAGTAACGAGTACGGGGTTCGGTATTAACCTACGGAGGGACTGCGATCTACATAACATGTATAGAATAGTACATATTATATTATATAGACGGGTTATCTATACATAGAGCTGTGACCTGTAACAGAAGGGTATTCTGTACAAAATAATAAACAGTTGTGCAGGGATTTAACTCTACTTTAGTCTGTTCTGATGCACGGATTCCGAGCCTGTGACAAGTTGAACCAAATAGTCGATCACCGCGAAGTCTTTTTAGCGAATTTTCAAAGAAAATGAAGCTATTGCAATGGCTTCGAAATTTAAATATTATAAATTTTTGGAAATTTTCTTCATAGAAATCCGTTTCAGACCATTCTAAAACGATTCCTGAAATTTAACACTTTTTTATATGTATATATATATATATTTATTTATATATGTGTCACTCCAGACGATAACTCTCGATAGAATTGAGATAAACAGCTCAAATTTGCACAAAAAATCTATCTTGGCAATCGAAAGGCTAAGTTCGAAGATGGGCGAAATTGGCCTACTCTAAGGAGGGTTTTGGCGCATTTAAAGTGCGCAAAAATTACCCAAAAATCCCCAAAATGTTATTTTCCAACAAGTGACCCCTCATTTTAAAGGTTTTTGCACGCTGAACACGATGGTGGAATCGGATTTTAGATATCTTGATCCGTTCTCAAATTAGAGCATTTAAAGTGCGCAAAAATTACCTAAAAATCCCCAAAATGTTATTTTCTAACAAGTGACCCCTCATTTTAAAGGTTTTTGCACGCTGAACACGATGGTGGAATCGGATTTTAGATATCTTGATCCGTTCTCAAATTAGAGCATTTAAAGTGCGCAAAAATTACCCAAAAATCCCCAAAATGTTATTTTCCAACAAGTGACCCCTCATTTTAAAGGTTTTTGCACGCTGAACACGATGGTGGAATCGGATTTTAGATATCTTGATCCGTTCTCAAATTAGAGCATTTAAAGTGCGCAAAAATTACCCAAAAATCCCCAAAATGTTATTTTCTAACAAGTGACCCCTCATTTTAAAGGTTTTTGCACGCTGAACACGATAGTGAAATCGGATTTTAGATATCTAAATCCGTTCTTAAATTAGAGCATTTAAAGTGCGCAAAAATTACCCAAAACTAGGATAATCTTTAAACTCTTACCCCCACCCCCTTAGAGTGGTCAGATTGAAAAATGTGAGAAGTATTAATTGAAGACGAGAGTTCGAAGCAAAAAAGGGGGAGGCAAACGATTAGTACAACTCCTTGAATTTACCCACAGCGATCAAATAAATAAGCACTTAGTACAATTACGTAATAAACAAACGGTAGAATCAGGATGGACAAAACGTACAAATTAAAATAAATACGAAGAGAATATACATAGAAAACCAAATTTTAGACCGAAGTTTTCCTTTATTCAAAACCATAGCCATTAATTCGAATATTTCTTTGAAAATTCGCTCATTAAGTCATGCTGCATGACTGATTTTTTACTTATAAAAGTCGACGTTAGAGGTAGCGACATCGTGTTCCGGGGAGGAGATGACTGCTTCGACGGTTCTTTTCCCATTTTCTTTATTTTTACTATCCATAAAACCTCGACCTGGTTCGAATTTGATGGCCGTCAGAGCCCCCTCGGTCTGTTTACTTCGTCGCCGGTGGATACTTAACCGGCATCCGGAAAGGGAGCGGAAGGCTGAAGTGTGTTTGTGTGTGAGTGTGTGTGTGGGGAAGTTGGGAAGTGTCCCGGCGTTGGTCCCCGGGAGAAGATGAGATCTGTCGTCGGGAGTTTGATCGCTGGATCTATCGAGTATCGACTGAACCCTTAAACCCAGTTATACGCTAACAAGTGTCTGTTAGACAGCTTCATCTTCCTTTACAATCGTCTGAGAAGAGAAGAACTTCCCATTCAGGCGGCTAAAAAAGAACGATGCAAATCATTACTCAACGGTTTATATATTTTGGTTTAATGTTTCCAATAATGAACCTTTGGAATCGAGCATGGGGGAAAAAACGCTGCAGAGTCCTTGTCACATGGGTTTATTATTCTATTGGACATACCTACTGAAGGGTTGGCTGTTCATTAATTGTTTCTTTCATGCGTAATAATCGAAATAGCTACTTCTGATGGTTTCCATTAATTTTGGCCCCCAAAACACAAATTAGGTACGCTCTTTTTTTTCTTTTTTTTTTAAACTATCTTTGCTCATTGGTAGTGCCATTTAATCGTCCTGAACCACGTCTTGACACTTTTTCCAGGGTTATTATACAAACTGATGGTGATTTCAGACGATTTCCCAGGTTTTTCACTCATAAAAAATCAATTCTGGGAGCTGAACATTTGGTAGAACTCAATTTTCCACTCTTTGGTCAAAATCGACTTCATATTCGGTCTTCTCGTCCCCAAAAACATGGAAAACGATATCTCAGAAGCTCATGTTACCAATATGTTACTAAAACACAAAAAGTACCTATTTTTACACACATTATCACTCATAACACCCCTGGGTATATTCCGATCGGGCTGAAAAGTTTCGGGACACAACTAGGGCCCAAATGGAGCATGTGTGCGAAAGAACGATTTTTTTAGACCGAAAATGAAGCCTGTACACGTGATACGGCGAACGGCGTACGGCGGACGGCGTACGGCGGACGGCGGACGGACATTGCATTTTTGGAATCTACGCACCTTGAAACGTAAAAGAAAAAAGTTTGAGGGGGTGTTATAAAAATTTTTTGCTGAGCGAATACATAGGTGTATTATTCACAGAATAATAAACCAAAAATCGACTTTTGGTTTATTATTCTGTGAATAATACACCTATGTATTCGCTCAGCAAAAATTTTTTATAACACCCCCTCAAACTTTTTTCTTTTCCGTTTAAAGGTGCGTAGATTCCAAAAATGGAATGTCCGTCCGCCGAACGCCGTACGCCGTACGACGTCCGCCGTATCACGTGTACAGGCTTCATTTTCGGTCTAAAAAAGTCGTTCTTTCGCACACATGCTCCATTTGGGCCCTAGTTGTGTCCCGAAACTTTTCAGCCCGATCGAAATACACCCAGGGGTGTTATGAGTGATAATGTGTGTAAAAATAGGTACTTTTTGTGTTTTAGTAACATGTTGGTAACGTGAACTTTTGAGGTATCGGTTTCCATGTTTTTTTGGACGAGAAGACCGAATGTGAAGTCGATTTGGACCAAGGAGTGGAAAATTAAGGTTGTACCAGATGTTCAGCTCCCAAAATTGATTTTTTATGAGTCAAAAACCTACGAAATCGTCTGAAATCACCATCAGTTTGTAGAATAACACTAGGAAAAGTGTCAACACGTGGATCAAGACGATTAAATGGCTCTACCAATGATCAACGATAATTTGAGGAAAAAAAAAGGAGCGTAGGTACCTAACTTGTGTTTTAGGGGCCAAAAATGGTGGAAACCATCAGAAATAGCTATTTCGATTATTTTACATGAAAGCAACAATAAATGAACAGCCAACATTTCTGTAGGTATGTCCAGTAGAATAATAAACCCATGTGACAAGGACTTTGCAGCGTTTTTTTTCTCTGTTTATAATTGAGACTTTTTTTCAGTTTCATTTAAACTTTTATCCGATTCATGAGTAAAAACGTCCAGGTATGGATTGAGGTAGGTAGGTACCTATTGAATAGGTATTACTAAGAAATGCGTTCATTATTAAGGAATCGAACTCCTGGGCATACTATGGCATTTTCGTGCATTAGGATCCATTATCTCTTTCTCAAGGTCACTGGAGCTATTCTGTAAAATAGACGAACCCCGGAGACATTGGAAGAGACTGTCTCCCTGGAGATTTTCAGAATAGATAAATCTCTTTCCGCTATCTATTTTAGTGAATAGGCCCCCTGTAGCGCGATTCTGCAGCTCGCTAACTTATTGTCGGTATGAAGTGGGTGTCGCTTAATCCCTCTCGTGTAACGACACCCGGATAGAGAAATTGGTATTCAGGAACTTATGATACCGAACTTGAATAACAAACTGTCGTTGCAGAATGAGATACCGACGTCGTTAGCTTGTCTCACGAAATCTGAGTCTAGGGCGAGCAAAATCGACTGGAACTCATTCCGTTTCCATGGTGACAAGCAGTGATGAAGTGAATTGAAGAATGTGTATGTGTGCGCGCCGGAGTCAGTGATAGTGTTTTGAATCCCCCAATTCACTCGGTGGCCGAAATAAATGCTCATACCTTGGAAGTCAAAAATTGCAGTTTGGGATCACTTGACACTTGGGATAGGTTTTGATTTCAATTTGTTGTCTTTGTGTTTTGTTGTCTTGTGGTATTAATAAAGTTTTTACCGTTTTGGTTTATTATTCTGTGTCTAATACACCTATGTATTCGCTCAGCAAACAATTTTTATAACACCCCCTCAAAATTTTTTCATTTCCGTTTCAAGGTGCATAGATTCCAAAAATGCAATGTCCGTGCCGTACGCCGTATCACGTGTACCGGCCTCATTTTCGCTCTAAAAAATTCGTTCTTTCGCACACATGCTCCATTTGGGCCCTAGTTGTGTCCCAAAACTTTTCAGCCCGATCGGAATATACCCAGGGGTGTTATGAGTGAAAATGTGTATAAAAATAGGTACTTTTTGTGTTTTAGTAACATGTTAGTAAAATGAGCTTTTGAGGTATCGTTTTCCATGTTTTTGTGGACGAGAAGACCGAATATGAAGTCGATTTTGACCAAGGAGTAGAAAATTGAGGTTCTACCAGATGTTCAGCTCCCAAATTTGATTTTTTATGAGTCAAAAACCTGCGAATTCGTCTGAAATCACCATCAATTTGTAGAATAGCACTAGGAAAAGTTTCAACACGTGGATCAAGATGATTAAATGGCACTACCAATGATCAAAGATAATTTGAAAAAAAAGGAGCGTACCTAATTCGTGTTTTGGGGGCCAAAATTGGTGGAAACCACCACAAATAGCTATTTCAATTATTTTACATGAAAGTAGCAATAAATGAACAGCCAACATTTCTTTAGGTATGTCCAATAGAATAATAAACCCATGTGACAAGGACTTTGCAGCGTTTTTAGCTTAAATTTAATATGTATTATGCCAAATTTATTTGTATAAATGCATGTATGATTTTATTGAAATTTGTGTTTTATAATTGGTACCTACTCGGAAATTCTGATAAATATGCAAGTGGATGAATCCCTACCTACGTTTACGTTATTTTCAAAATCCTATATTTTCTAATTAATTAACAACCTATTAAGGTCACTTGAATTTATTAAAGAAAACGTAGGGGATCGGACTCTACAGCGAAATTAGGTAGGCACGTACCTGGATTTCAGGGGAAAATCCATTCAATCTGGAGCGTTGGTCGAATTTCGGTTCATGGCCAAGTGTCGACCTATCCTAAAGGTTTTTCTGAACATCAAGGGAAGAAGGATTTTGCCCATCTCGTAGCGCTCTTCTTTCAAACCGAGGGCGATACCTCTGTTCCCTTTCTTGCAGAATTTCAATTCCCAAGCAAGAATCCAAGCGTCATAATGCTGACATTATTATCCAAAATTCATAAGCGCACGAAAAAATACGGTAGGTAGGCAGGTAACAACTACATATGTGGTGAAATGCGATTCTAAAAAGTAGGTAACTACCCAAAGTGAAGTAGACTTATATGACTTATAGAAGTCTTCTGTATCCCTAACTTCCTAACTATCAAGTAATTTTAACGTTGAAGTCATTTATTACGATGTTTTTATGACATCAGTGCCATAAATTATTAAGTCACTAATTTACCTACCTAGTTACGGTAAGTACCTACACTGGGCTTATTACATCAAATAAAGTTGAAAAAACATGCCAAAACAACAGTAGGTACACTTACCGTAAAGCTTTCTACCACCGAGAAGCAACGTAGGCCAAGTTTTGGTTTATTATTCTGTGAATAATACACCTATGTATTCGGTCAGCAAAAAATTTTTATAACACCCCCTCAAAATTTTTTCTTTTCCGTTTCAAGGTGCGTAGATTCCAAAAATGCAATGTCCGTCCGCCGTATCACGTGTACAGGCTTCATTTTTGGTCTAAAAAAGTCGTTCTTTCGCACACATGCTCCATTTGGGCCCTAGTTGTGTCCCGAAACTTTTCAGCCCGATCGGAATATACCCAGGGGTGTTATGAGTGAAAATGTGCACAAAAATAGGCACTTTTTGTGTTTTAGTGACATGTTGGTAACATAAGCTTTTGAGGTACCGTTTTCCATGTTCTTGGGGACGAGAAGACCGAATATGAAGTCCATTTTGACCAAAGAGTGGAAAATCGAGTTTCTACCAAATGTTCAGCTGCCAAAATTGATTTTTTATGAGTCAAAAACCTGGGAAATTGTCTGAAATCACCATCAATTTGCATAATAACACTCGAAGTAGTATCAACACTCGGATCATGAAGGTTAAATGGCACTACCAATGATCAAAGATGAATTGAAAAAAAAAAGAAAAAAAAGGGATCGTACCTACCAAATTCGTGTTTTAGGGGCCAAAAATGGTGGAAACCATCAGAAATAGCTATTTCGATTATTTCACATGAAATAAACGAACAGCCAACATTTCTGTAGGTACGTCCAGTAGAATAATAAACCCATGTGGCAAGGACTTTGCAGCGTTTTGGTTTATTATTCTGTGAATAATACACCTATGTATTCGCTCAGCAAAAAATTTTTATAACACCCCCTCAAAATTTTTTCTTTTCCGTTTCAAGGTGTGTAGATTCCAAAAATGCAATGTCCGTCCGCCGTACGCCGTACGCCGTCCGCCGTACGCCGTATCACGTCTACAGGCTTCATTTTCGGTCTAAAAAAATCGTTCTTTCGCACACATGCTCCATTTGGGCCCTAGTTGTGTCCCGAAACTTTTCAGCCCGATCGGAATATACCCAGGGGTGTTATGAGTGAAAATGTGTATAAAAATAGGTACTTTTTGCGCTTTAACAACATGCTAGAAACATGAGCTTTTGAGGTATCTTTTTCCATGTTTTTGAGGACGAGAAGACCGAATATGAAGTCGATTTTGACCAAAGACGCGGAAATTGAGGTTTTACCAAAGGTTCAGCTCCCAAAATTGGTTTTTTATGAGTCAAAATCCTGGAAAGCTGTCTGAAATCACCATCAATGTGTACAATAACATTGGAAAAAGTGTAAACAGGTGAATCAAGACCATTAAATGCCACTACCAATGATCAAAGATGATCTTAAAAAAAAAAAAAGCGTAGGTAGGTACCTATTTCATGTTTTGAGGGCCAAAATTGGTGGAAATCATCAGAAATAGCTATTTCAATCATTCCACATGAAAGAAACAATACATTTAACAGCCAACAAAAATCTCTAGAACTCCAATAGAATAATAAACCCATGTGACAAGGACTTTGCAGCGTTTTTTGGGTATAACAAGCTTTCGGTATGGATAACGGGGGGGGGGGTCAAGAGCCGTCGAAATGCAAACGACCCCGCAACGACAATTTATCGACGATTAAGCGATAGCTGACGCTATTGAGCCCTTACATTACAGAATACCAATCGTCGGTATTTAGTGGCATCGATATTTTTTTGTTATGCTAACGATATTTCATAGTCGTTACGATGCCATACCGAGTTGCAGAATCGCGCTGCCGGTGTGTGTTGTTGCGCACGGCGCATACAGCGCGCTAATTTCACCTGCGTCGCGCTACTTGGAGAAGTTGCTCGTGAGGCCAAGCGGCGCGTGCGGACGTTTTTACATCTTCCTGCCGTTTAATGACCCTCCGCCTCCCACTTTTACCGAGAATGGAATTAAAGGCTGCGGCCGGTGGGTGTTCGGAGGGTTTAAGTGCGGGTGGGCGGGGGGGGGGGGGGGGGTAGTGTGAAGGAAACATCGGCCGAGTGTGCGGCTCAGTGTGTTAGTGTGTGGCCCGAGGGATGTGGTGGTGGAGTTGAAGGGGGATGTGATGGGTAGAATTGTAAGGCGTGTGTTGTGTGGGGGGGGGGGGGGGGGAGATCTTAATCCAGTTAGCTTCAGCGGACGTAGAATGCGAGGAGGGCGGTTGGGGGGGGGGGGTTAGCGAGGACATAATAAAAGTTGCAGGCTCCTTCCCTCGGGGAGCAGGCACGTCCACCCCCCCCCCCCCCCCCCTCCGACCACCCGCCGCTCGTTCCTTTCCATCATCCACGCACCGCTAATTAGGATCCCCCCCCCCCTTACCCATCCCACCCACGAGTTATTAATTGTTAATAAGAAAGTCTTCCCCCCCCCCCCCACTAAACCACCAACATCCCACATAACTGCAAAGGCGCCGTATTTGACTTTTGGTTTATTATTCCGTGAATAACACACCTATGTATTCGCTCAGCAAAAAATTTTTATAACACCCCCTCAAAATTTTTTCTTTTCCGTTTCAAGGTGCGTAGATTCCAAAACGCTGCAAAGTCCTTGTCACATGGGGTTTATTATTCTATTGGAGTTCTAGAGATTCTTGTTGGCAGTTAAATTTATAGTTTCTTTCATGTGGAATGATTGAAATAGCTATTCCTGATCATTTTCACCAATTTTGGCCCCCAAAACATGAAATAGGTACACTTTTTTTTCCCCCAGATCATCTTTGATCATTGGTAGTGCGATTTAATGGTCTTGATTCAGCTGTTTACACTTTTTCTAATGTTAGTATACACATTGATGGTGATTTCAGACAGTTTTCCAGGTTTTTGACTAAAAAAAAACCAATTTTGGGAGCTGAACCAATGGTAAAACCTCAATTTCCGCGTCTTTGGGCAAAATCGACTTCATATTCGGTATTCTCGTCCCCAAAAACATGGAAAAGGATACCTCAAAAGCTCATTTTACTAACATGTTGCTAAAACGCAAAAAGTACCTATTTTTACACACATTTTCACTCATAACACCCCTGGGTATATTCCGATCGGGCTGAAAAGTTTCGGGACACAACTAGGGCCCAAATGGAGCATGTGTGCGAAAGAACGACTTTTTCAGATCTAAAATGAAGCCTGTACACGTGATACGGCGTACGGCGGACGGCGGACGGCGTACGGCGGACGGACATTGCATTTTTGGAATCTACGCACCTTGAAACGGAAAAGAAAAAAGTTTGAGGGGGTGTTATAAAAATTTTTTGCTGAGCGAATACATAGGTGTATTATTCACAGAATAATAAACCAAAATGCAATGTCCGTCCGCCGTACGCCGTATCACGCATAACTACTTAATTTTCGGTCTAAAAAAATTGTTCTTTCGCACACATGCTCGATTTGGGCCCTAGTTTTGTGTTTTAGTAATATGTTAGTAACATGTGCTTTTCAGGTATCGTTTTCAATGCTTTTTAGGACGAGAAGACCGAATATGAAGTGGATTTTGACCAATTTGGGGAAAATTGAGGTTCTAACAAAGTTTCAGCCTTAAATGTAGGTTAAGTTTTGGAATAAAATCGTCGTCCTTCCGCACACAGGCTCTACTTGGGTCCTAGTATCGCTCCAAAGCTCGGCAGCCCGAACGAATACACCAAGGGGTGTTATGGCTCAAAAATGGGTGTAAAAAAGGGTTTTTCGAGGTTTTTTAAAGGTTTTAATGTACATGAGCCTGTGAGGGATCGTTTTGCATGTTTTTTCGGGCGAGAAGACCGAATATGAAGGTGATTTTGCCTAAAGAGTGAAGAATTGATATTGCAACGAAGTTTCAGCTCCCAACACCAAATTGTAGTGAGTCAGAAACCTGGAAGATGGCTGAAATCAACATAAGTTTGTATAATAACACTAGAGGTAGTTTTAACTAGGTAGTGAATCAAGACAACTCAACGACTCTTTCAATGATTTCGATTGACTTCGCAACACAATCTCTTAAGCTTCTGTTTTACAACCGCACATGTTATTAATTTATAAACGTTTTACAGTTATGTACCTGCCTTAGATAAAATTTCTATAATAACTGACCATTGTCATACAATTATTGTCCGGCTATTAAAAACGCTGCGCATTATTACACAACGGTTTATTGTTCACTTGTATAGCAACCCCTTCCGATAAGTGTTTTTTGGTGGTCAACACCTACCCTCGTCCCCCCCCCCCCCCCCCCCCGCAAGGAAAGCCCTAAATCGAGTAGTAGTACCGGCCCGGGAATCACAGTTTCATAAAAATGCGCGGGATTCAATAATTCAATCATTGATTATTTTTTGTTATCATCAAGCATAGCGTTTGTACAAGTTGCAAAATTACCTATCAACAAAATCCAAAAGAGCCAAAAATGAAATCCATTTCTTCCATCCATCCATCCATTCTTCAAAAATGGAAATAATATCACGGAACAAGTAACTCGACATCAACGGCGGTGTTCCTAGCAATGCTACCTGGGCCGGATTCATACCGTTTCATTCACGACATGTTGACGAAGCTTTTTGGTGCAAACGAACGGCTGGACTACAATGCTCCGGGTGGTATCAAAACTGCTTTAGTTCAAGATCAATTTAAAAACGTAAAAAATAAAAAAATCCATACCCTTCTATTGGAAGTTTCCGAGCTAAGGCGTTCGGGAAATTTCAACCCTTATTTTTCACCCCTTAGAGATCTGACAGTAACGCCGAGCTTTGCGGACCAACTAGACCTGAAGAAGGACCTACAAACCAAATTTCATTAATTTCGGTTCGTGGTAACTAAGCAAAATGCGAAGTACGGCGTACAGACAGAAATGTTTTCATTCCATTTTCGGATTCTACATGGTACCTTGAAACATAAACCATCGAATTTTGAGGGGGGTTACATTTTTTTTTTTTTAACATGTTTAATGTTTTAGGGCTGGGGGTCATTCTGTGAATTCCGACACGCAAATATGCAACGTTTTTCATTGGTTACTACACAGTTACTACCTTCTGTTGTAGCAACCATAAGAATATCGCACTCGAAAGAAACTAGTCAATAGCTACGTTTTTCATTGGTTACTACACAGTTACTACCTTCTGTTGTAGCAACCATATGTTGATGGCGAGTTCTATAATAAGTACAGTAAATGCAACATTATACTTGTAGAGTTCAGTGAAATTGTGGCTTTCATTTTTTCTTGACATTAAAAAACTATATCTAATTTCTCCCTTGCGAGGGAAAACATTAAACATGATTTAATGTTTTTCCTCTCAGGGAGAAATTGTCATTTCACACTGTTTTAAATAAATAATTTCCCAAATATCAAAGGTTTTACAATTTTACTTAATTTCAACCTTTTAAAAAAAAGCAACTAGTACTTTTGTAGGAAAAAAATCGAAGAATTCAAATCCGCTTTCAGATTGAAGATCGGATCATTAGATCGTAACGGCATCTGGGAAAATCACTATAACAATGGGGCCTATTGTTAGCCCTCTAATCCTCCACCTGGGGCCCACCTTGCAACGATGCCTTCCCTTTCCTGTGATTTGAGCTAGCAGAGGACTGAGTTCACATCTAAGAGTGTATTTTTCCTTCTACATCTATTTCTTTAACTAGAAGATTTGCTTGGCAGAAATAGTTGGCTGCTGGATCAGTCAGGATACAGCCAAATTTTTTTCATCCTCTGTCCCAAAGGTTCATTACTGAAAATAATAAACCAAACAATTTACCTACCCTCCAGGGAGAAAAGGTCATGGAAAATGGTAGTTGTATTAAAGAATTGTAGTAGCAGTACCTACCTACATAATATAATCTCAAAACCTACAGTTTCCCCGTACGTAGCTAAATTAATTAATTGTGAAGGGTAGGAAGGTACGTAAAAATTTCCTTAGGTAGGTACTAATCAGCTCTACGCTCAAACCCAGTAAACGAAGATTTTCTTAAGGGTTGGTATAGAATTAATTATTTTATGAATGTGTGTAACCAAACAATTGCGGGTTCTGTGAAGGAAGGTAGGTAGGTAGGTAATTCTTCCACCAGCAATAACACCCCTTCTCCTACTTTCGAGTTGGTCAAGATAATTGTTTCAAGACAATACCTTCCGTATGCTCCCAACCCCCGCCCCCACCAACCATCCACCCGCCCGCCACCCACAGATCCATCCTAGAGTGTGTAAACCCAGTTCACCTGAGTGAGTTGACTCCCAGCAGGTCACTCAGTTCGAAGACAAGTTCAGTGGGAGAAGGTCACCAGTTCACTTTGAAGTGAACGCGCAGGACCTGCGACCTGCTAGGAATTTCTCAGTAACAGGCCAACTCTAGCCTCATTTATTAACATTTTTCTGCTGAATTCATAGAATTATCTAAAGAGAAGCTTTAGTAAAAATTTGTATTCATATGAATATTTTTAAAGCTTACCTAGTAAGGTTAAGTAGGAGACTCAATAAAAGTACTACGACCATTTTCTCAAAAAGAAAAAATAGGTATATTTTTCAATAACGAATTAGGAAAATAAAAAAAATCACATATTTTTGGGGACTACAAATGAAATACACATCACAGGATAGTTGCTTTATGAAAATGACTCTACAAAAAATGAAATTTCAGTTAGAAAGTATGAAGATAAGGGCGAACTGAACTGTCAAAAGGAACGGCGAACTGGTGACCTGCTACCTGCTCCGGTTGGTGGGATGGAAGGGCCCGAGACCTTGGTGAAGTGGGGAAACCTTAGTGAACGGCGAACGGTGAACTGCGAAATTCCCTCGGCAGGTCATTTGGGACCAGTTCACTTGAAAGAGAAGGTCCTTTGAGACAAGGTCACTCAGACCGACACATCTCTAATCCATCCTTTCATTCCCACTGCTGATCTTGTGGAGACCGTGGCTGTTACTAAGTGAAGCTTTCCCCCAATTTCATATTATAGTAATTTACTCTCGTAAATAGTTTTGCGAAACAAGTATTTGCTTATCATACTTTGTTTGGCTCTTTGTGTTGTGTTCAAATTTTAGCGAATTTTCGAAGAAAAGGAAGCTATTGTTCTCGGTCCAAAATTTTTAAAACTCAAATTTCCGAAAGATTTTTATACCAAAATCCGTTTCAGACCATCTGAATTCACTACCGAAAGACACCAAAAATTATATGTATATATATAAATAATTATATATATATATTTATATATTTATATATTATATTGATATATATATTTATATATGTATGTGTCATTCCAGACGATAACTCTCGAAAGAATTGAGATAAAAAGTTCAAATTTGCACGAAAAATCTGTCTTGGCAATCGACAGGCTAAGTTCGTAGATGGCAGAATCGGGTCACTCTAAGTGGGAATTTTGGGGAGTTTTAGGGGGGGAAAATTACCCATAAATTCCCAAAATGAAGCAGTCTGACAGTGACACCTCATTTTAAGGTTTTTGTACGCTGAACACGATAGTGAAGTCAGAATTGCGATATCTCATTCCGTTCTCAAACTGGAGCACTTTGAAGATGAAGGAACGTGGTTATTTCTTGAGATGTTCTTCCTCGTTCGTCTGCTCTAATCAGATAACGGAATGGGATATCGCAATTCTGACTTCACCATCGTGTTCAGCGTTGGAAAATCTACAAACCGAGGTGTTACTCGGCAAAAAATGGAACAAAAAATTTGTTACGTATCCAATACCTACTTTGTATTGGATACGTAACATACGTACTGTACGTATGTTGGATAAGTAACTGTTAGTATATTGTAGTACCAATA
Source organism: Leptopterna dolabrata (assembly GCA_954871275.1). NCBI lineage: Eukaryota > Metazoa > Arthropoda > Insecta > Hemiptera > Miridae > Leptopterna > Leptopterna dolabrata. Next base: position 146,082,530 of record OX940974.1, read on the forward strand.
CTACAATATACGTACATACTTGAATACCTATAATTACCCAATAAGTTTAAGATTCCCCATATTTGAATGGGATATCCCAAACATCACATTTTACATAAAATCAGTTATTTCTTCGAAAATTCGCTCTTATAGCCATGCTGCATGACTGTGTTTTTTTTTACCTTTATCTCCCTTCTGAGTTCTCTTCCCCCTTACTGAACCCGTTTTCTCCCAGTTACCGTTTCAGGTGAGTTTGTATGATACATATAAATGGGTACCTGTTTTATTTTAATTATTTAATTAGAGCAATGAGTACTGCGCTTGTGATATTGATCAATAATCTGTTATGGAAATTGAATGTAATAGTTTTCCTTGTGTTAAGGTTGAAGGTTGCATTGGAATGTCAGGGAGTGGGGGTTGGCATCACTGGGACAGAGCGGAACTGAGTATTAGCCCGATTACCCCCGCGAGGACCAAGTGGTTATGGTGTGGGGCCAAAGTGGTTAACTAGGGCGTGAGTCTAGGGGGTGCGTCTAGGGGGCGAGGCTAGGATGCTTGGCGGGGGGGGGGGGTCTAGTGGCGAGGGAAGGCCATTTCATTCATTCATTTTTTTGGTTTATTATTCTGTGAATAACACACCTATGTAATCGCTCAGCAAAAAATTTTAATAACACCCCCTCAAACTTTTTTCTTTTCGTTTCAAGGTGCGTAGATTCCAAAAATGCAATGTCCGTCCGCCGTCCGCCGTATCACGTGTACAGCTTCATTTTCGGTCTAAAAAGATCGTTCTTTCGCACACATGCTCCATTTGGGCCCAAGTTGTGTCCCGAAACTTTTCAGCCCGATCGGAATATACCCAGGGGTGTTATGAGTGAAAATGTGTATAAAAATATGTACTTTTTGCGTTTTAGCAACATGTTGGTAACATGAGGTTTTGAGGTATCCTTTTCCATGTTTTTGGGGACGAGAAGACCGAATATGAAGTCGATTTCGACCAAAGACGCGGAAATTGAGGTTTTTACTAAAGGTTCAGCTCCTAAAATGGTTTTTTTATGAGTCAAAAACCTGGAAAACTGTCTGAAATCACCATCAATGTGTATAATAACATTAGAAAATGTGTAAACATGTGAATCAAGACCATTAAATGGCACTACCAATGATCAAAGATGATCTGGAAAAAAAAGCGTACCTATTTCATGTTTTGGGGGCCAAAATTGGTGGAAATCATCATAAATAGCTATTTCAATCATTCCACATGAAAGAAACAATAAATTTAACAGCCAACAAGAATCTCTAGAACTCCAATAGAATAATAAACCCATGTGACAAGGACTTTGCAGCGTTTCTCCTTTTGTTATCACTCATCATTCCTAGAGGCGCCGCTCCGTGTCACTTAAAGAACCAGAATCAGCGCCTTAGCAGCAGAGGGGGGGCGGTCCGTCACAGCTCACAGCCCATGTTAAGACCGCTCCACACATGCGGTACTCGCCAAGTACCGAGTCGTTACTTGCCGATTTCCTAGTAGTGTGGTTCGGTTACTCGGTACTCGCCGAGTCACGAGTAACCGTACTTGGGAGGCTCCGTCCAGTGACGGTTTTTTCCCCGCTTCAAAGGAGGCCAGTACGCGCCAAGTAGCGAGTATCTGCCCGCTCCACACATGCGGGTCTCAAGGAGCCGATGGTCGAGGTATTTTTCTGTGAATCACATCACCCTCTGTCCCTTCACTGTCTAGTAGTGATCCACATAGTTAGTTCTCGTTAGGATGGGTATCGATGAAGAAAACATCGATGTTTTTTACTCAAGAAACATCGATGTCTAAAAAACATCGGAGAAAAAATATCGATGTTCGATACATCGAAACATCATTTTTTCTTTAAATTGGTATATTTCAAATTTTCAACACAAAATATTCTCAAATGAAACCAACTGCGACCCAGGCGACTGTTAATTCCATAGTAAATTACAATTATAATTAAAAAATAAAATAAATTTCCGCTGCAATTAATTCGTCGTCCATTATTTTACCTTGGCTCACGAGCAACTGCGAGTGACCTCGCCTCTTTCCCGAGGCGAATCTTGCGCGGGACGATCCACGAATGTGTGGAGCAAGGAGCTCGTCACTCGCCAAGTAACTTGGCGAGTCACCGAGTTACTCGGTACTTGGCAAGTACCGCATGTGTGGAGCCGCCTTTAGCCTGAAGTTTCATTCTTCTCCCTCACCCCATCACGAATTCTTTCAATGTTGTGCGGGAGAATCATTGCATTTTCCCGCCCCAATGCAGCGCTCCGTGCGCTGGTGTTTAACATGCAAGAAATAATAATTACTATTGGGGGTCTTTAAACTTCAACCATTAGATGAAAAGATGGTTGAACCGATAAATACGAACCAATTGTAATAATTATTATTGCTGATAATCAACATAATAAGTAGATATAAGTAGTAGATATCCCCTCCCACGAGAGGGGTCTCTTTCCTACTCTTTTCTTTTCCGTTTCAACGTGCGTAGATTCCAAAACGCTGCAAAGTCCTTGTCACATGGGTTTATTATTCTGTTGGACATACCTACAGAAAGGTTGGCTGTTCATTAATTGTTTTCTTTCATGCGTAATAATGGAAATAGCTATTTCTGATGGTTTCCATTATTTTGGCCCCTAAAACACAAATTAGGTAGGTAGGTACGCTCCTTTAGGTTTATTATTCTGTGAATAATACACCTAGGTATGTATTCGCTCAGAAAATTTTTTTTATAGACACCACCTCAAAATTTTTTCTTTTCCGTTTCAAGGTGCGTAGATTCCAAAAACGCTGCAGTCCTTGTCACATGGGTTTATTATTCTATTGGAGTTCTAGAGATTCTTGTTGGCTGTTAAATTTATTGTTTCTTTCATGTGGAATGATTGAATTAGCTATTTCTGATGATTTCCACCAATTTTGGCCCCAAAACATGAAATAGGTACGCTTTTTTTCTCTTTTTTTAGATCATCTTTGATCATTGGTAGTGGCATTTAATGGTCTTGATTCACCTGTTTACACTTTTTCCAATGTTATTATACACATTGATGGTGATTTCAGACAGTTTTCAAGGTTTTTGACTCATAAAAAACCAATTTTGGGAGGTGAACCTTTGGTAAAACCTCAATTTCCGCGTCTTTGGTCAAAATCGACTTCATATTCGGTCTTCTCGTCCCAAAAACATGGAAAAAGATACCTCAAAAGCTCATTTTACTAACATGTTGCTACTAAAACGCAAAAAGTACCTATTTTTTCACACATTTTCACTCATAACATCCCTGGGTATATTCCGATCGGGCTGAAAAGTTTCGGGACACAACTAGGGCCCAAATGGAGCATGTGTGCGAAAGAACGATTTTTTTAGATCGAAAATGAAGCCTGTACACGTGATACGGCGTACGGCGTACGGCGGACGGCGTACGGCGGACGGCGTACGGCGGACGGCGGACGGACATTGCATTTTTGGAATCTACGCACCTTGAAACGGAAAAGAAAAAATTTGAGGGGTGTTATAAAAATTTTTTGCTGACTGAAAACATAGGTGTATTATTCACAGAATAATAAACCAAAATGCAACGTCCGGACCGCCGTACGCCGTATCACGTGTACCGGCTTCATTTTAGGTCTAAAAAAGTCGTTCTTTCGCACACATGCTCCATTTGGGCCCTAGTTGTGTCCTGAAACTTTTCAGCCCGATCGGAATATACCAGGGGTGTTTATGAGTGAAAATGTGTGTAAAAATAGGTACTTTTTGAGTTGTAGCAACATGTTAGTAAATTGAGATTTTGAGGTATCGTTTTCCATGTTTATGGGGACGAGAAGACCGAATATGAAGTCGATTTGACCAAAGAGTGGAAAATAGAGGTTCTAACAAATGTTCAGCTCCCAAAATCGATTTTTTATGAGTCAAAAACCTGGAAATCGTCTGAAATCACCATCAATTTGTATAATAACACTGGAAGTAGTATCAACACGTGGATCAAGACGATTAAATGGCACTACCAATGATCAAAGATAATTTGAAAAAAAAAATAGAGCGTACCTACCTAATTCGTGTTTAGGGGCCAAAAATAGTGGAAACAATTAGAAATAGCTATTCAATTATTTCACATGAAATAAACAATAACTCAACAGCCAGCATTTCTCTGCAGGTATGTCCAATAGAATAATAAACCCATGTGACAAGGACTTTTCAGCGTTTTTTATTAGTCAAAAACCTGCGACATCGTCTGAAATCACCATCAATATTTGTATAATAACACTAGAAAAATTGTCAACACGTGGATCAAGACGATTAAATGGACAATCAATGATCAAAGGTAATTTGAAAAAAAAAGCAGCGTAGTACCTAATTCAAGTTGTGGGGGCCAAAATTTGTGGAAACCACCAGAAATTGCTATTTCAATTATTTTACATGAAAGAAACAATAAATAAACAGCCAGCATTTCTGTAGACCAATAAAATAATAGAATAATAAACCCATGTGACATGGACTTGCAGCGTTTTCTCCATCCGCCAGGTACCGAACTTCGGAACGCGCACAGTCAAGTCCCCCGCCACAGGCGGCTTCACTGGGCCCTGTGCTCGTGGAACCGTCGACTGCGCGTAAAACCGGCTTTGCGCTTTACTTATTTTTTATTTATTCTATTTATTATGATTTTTTTAAATTTGGATTCCGATCCAAATGCGAATTTGGATTTGGATTTTTTCCCCCCGATTTGGATTTGGATTTTTTTTCCGATTTGGATTTTTGGATGATTTGGATTCCGTGCCTTGGATTCGGGATTGAGTTTAAAAAAAAACAAAAAAAAACGCTGCAAAGTCCTTGTCACATGTGTTTATTATTCTACTGGACATACCTACAGAAATGTTGGCTGTTCATTTATTGTTACATTCATGTAAAATAATTGAAATAGCTATTTCTGATGGTTTCCACCAGTTTTGGCACCCAATACACCGGTTTTAGGCTCGAGTTTTTTCCTCAACAGATTATCTTTCACCATTGATAAACCATTTAAATGTCTTGATTCACAAGGATACAACTTCTAGTGTTATTATGCAAAATTTAAGGTTGATTTCAGACGATTTCCCAGGTTTTTGACTCATAAATAATCAATTTTGGGAGCTGAACCCTCGTTACAACATCAATTCTTCACTCTTCGGTCAAAATCAACCTAATATTCGGTCTTCTCGCCCTAAAACACATGGAAAACGATACCTCACAACCTCATGTTCACTGTAACTTCAAAAATCCCTCGAAAACCCTATTTTTACACTCATTTCACTCCCATTACACCCCTGGGTGGATGCCGATCGGGCTGCCGAGCTTCAGGGCACAACTAGGACCCAAATGGTTCCGTAATGGGGATTTTAGACCAAATTTTAACGTGAATTTAAGGCTGAAAGTTCCTTGTAACCTCAATTTTCGACTCTTTGGTCAAAATCGACTTCATATTCGGTCTTCTCGTCCCAAAAACATGGAAAAACGATACCTCAAAGTCTCATGTTGCTGACATGTTGCTAAAACGCAAAAAGTACCTATTTTTGTGCACATTTTCACTCATAACACCCCTGAGTATATTCCGATCGGGCTGAAAAGTTTCGGGGACACAACTAGGGCCCAAATGGAGCATGTGGTGCGAAAGAACGAATTTTTAGACCGAAAATGAAGCCGGTACACGTGATACGCCGACGCCCGACGGGCATTGCATTTTTGGATTCTTCGCACCTTGAAACGTAAAAGAAAAAATTTTGAGGGGGGGGTTACAAATACTTTTTACTTAGCGAATACATAGGTGTGTTATTCACAGAACAATAAACCAAAAAATGCATGTCCTCAAAATGAAAATTTCCACTACCATTTTAGTTTATTATTCTGTGAATAACACACCTATGTATTCGCTCAGCAAAAAATTTTTATAACACCCCCTCAAAATTTTTTCTTTTCCGTTTCTAGGTGCGCGGATTCCAAAACTGCAATGTCCGTACGCCGTTCGCCGTATCACGTGTACCGCCTTCATTTTCGGTCTAAAAATTCGTTCTTTCGCACACATGCTCCATTTGGGCCCTAGTTGTGTCCCGAAACTTTTCAGCCTGATCGGAATATACCCAGGGGTGTTATGAGTGAAAATGTGTATAAAAATAGGTACTTTTTGTGTTCTAGTAACATGAGCTTTTGAGGTATCGTTTTCCGTGTTTT